>CM069144.1:63083780-63235969 GCA_035221665.1 Okamejei kenojei | reverse complement strand
TCGAGGGGGGAAAGGGGGAGAGGGAGGGGATAAAAGAAGGGGGGAAGGGGGGAGGGAGGGGAGGGGAGGGAAGGGAAAACCCTTGTCAGTATAGCTGCTTTAGGGTGATATAGGAGAACTGAGAGAGTTCATTGGAGGTGAGCAAAAACTAGGGCAGGTCATAGTCAACTGAAGCATGCTTAATAAGAATAAATGAATATTACATCACACCTGGTCAAGAAACTGGCCTCATTACCATGCCACATGTTCTGGACATGCGATGTATTGAGTGTGGGAGGGTACTTGGGGGACGTACCTACAGCTGTGCCTCAGTGCCCTGATTGGAGAGGGCCAGAAGGAGAGGTTGAATGTAGTATTGCTGTGTAATAAAGGGAAGTTTACCTTTTGAACTTCGGTATGTGTTAGTTTGTGTCTCAACTTGGAGAGGCACCAGACTCTGCAGGACTCCCAATTATAATAAAGAATCTCTTGTTTTCAACGAGTTATTCTCTGAGTAGTGATTGTGAGCACCATTGCATATCTCTCACAAAAGTGGGGGGCTCATCCAGGATCGCCACTCCGAACCCGCTCGGTGGAAGCACAGAAGGAGGGGAAGGTGAACCTGTGATTTCTGCAGTCTCTGATCCTCCTTGCTTGCCATCAGCGGTTTTTGAGCAAGTGATATCTGACTGAGACTCAGGGGGAAACAAGAGGGAGGTGTCAGTTAAATAAAACAAGGGAATGGCTCGAGCGCATTCTTGTGCACAAGACCCGGGTAAGAAAAAACTGACTATTATGTATTGCCTGGGTGACCGATTTAGGGTTCTGTCGGACAGGAATAGTATGAAAAGGACAATGGGTAACCAGAACGGGAAAAGTGAGGGTTCGGGGGAATAGGACAAGGCTCACACTGGTGGAAGAGCGCACATTCCGCCTGATAGTCCATTGGGCGAATGTGCAATTATCTTGGGGAGAAAGAAGCCCCGGGGGGTAAAGCTAAGGAGACTATGATTAAGTTCTGTTATTTTGATTAACCAAAGGAACCAATAAGGGGGAGTTCAGTCTGGTGGCACTGGGCTGTACAGAATATTCAGAGTATCACTCAGACATTTACGGATAAGGGGGAAGTCTTTTAGGACCGAGATGAGAAAATCGATTTTCACACAGAGAGTGGTGAATCTGTGGAATTCTCTGCCACAGAGGGTAGTTGAGGCCAGTTCGTTGGCCATATTTAAGAGGAAGTTGGATGAGGCCCTTGTGGCTGAAGGGATCAGGGGATATGGAGAGAAGGCAGGTACAGGATACTGAGTTGGATGATCAGCCATGATCATATTGAATGGCGGTGCAGGCTCAAAGGGCCGAATGGCCTGCTCCTGCACCTAATTTCTTTGTTTCTATGACATTGCAAAAATCTAAGGAAAATCACAGTGCCAAATGTTTTGAGTACGAAAAGTTAAAAAAGGGGAAAAGGAGCAGACACATTTGAAATCATTATTGAGGTTGTTCACACAAATATCATTGAAGTAAGAATGGAACTAATGTGATTTGTGTGTAAAAACCGGTTTTGTATGAATGAGGAAGTTTATATATGTGATAGGGTTGATTGCTGTAGGCCACATGCTGTAAGGGTAGGTGTGTGTGTTCCTTTAAGAAATTGTAAGCAATGGGGGAGGTTACGAACAGCTGTAAGGTAACGGACAACGCTTTGTATCATTGCAATTTAAAAGGGGAAAGTTGGAAAATGTAGGTTGCCTGGCTTTGTTGATTTCTTTTCAGTAAATTTGGAAAATTGTTAGTCGTATGTATTTAAACTAGGAATTGGAATTTGGGAATTGTAGGGAGAATGGTTTGAACAAAATTAGAAATAGGTTAATTGCTGAACAACAACCAGCTTTCTTTGAGGTTAATTGTATTCGAAAAATCGCCATCAGGCCGACCCTGAATCAAAAGTTTGCTGCGCTTTGTAAGGCGACCAATGTCCAAACGCCTGACCTCCTCTTCGATAGTGATCTCTTGAAACAAATTTGGGATATTGAACGGGGAGGGAGGCAAAAACCACAGGTGCTGGGCCCTGCAGGGGGAGACCAGGGTGGCAACGAGGATATCCACCACGACAGTTTGCCTACAACCCCAATATGGCCAGGAAAGGAAAACAGCCTTACAAGCCACCTGACAGAGAGAGGTACAGGAAACTTTGTGTTCAGGTTAAGAATTCTTCTGGTGTGCAACCTCCTATTGGAGGTTTAGATTACAATTGTTTTATAATGAATGGTGCTGTATAACGTCTGATATGTTTATACTAAATTACTGTGTCCGGTTCTACCATTGAGTTTATCTCAGGGATAGATCCACCTCACCAGCACAAGCCAAGTAAAATGTTGGTGCTTTCTGCTACAGAGACTCAGCAGGTAAATGTGGAGAGATTCAGAATTTATCCCGAAAAGGTGTGATTGAAAAAGCCATTCATCATCCTCAAACAATTTGTGTCTAATATTTTTCCAAGACCTAAAAAAGATGGTGGTTGTAGGAGTAATTCTGCCACCTCACTCAATTAAATGCTTCATGTTCTCTACAGGCATTTTAAAATGCTGACACATTCGTTATTACTGCAAAGCAGCTTTTTAAAAAACTGATGTCTCAACTTGAAAAGGGTTGTTATATGGGCAGCGCCAAAAGTTAAATTGTTAAAAATTGATTTAAGGAACCAACACAATTTTAAGAATTAGAAATAAGATGCTGTTATTCGATGCAATTGGATGGGACAGCTTGCAGGGAAAGGTGGCTGTGGCAAATTTCACAAGCATGGGGGGCCAACGTTGCCTTAATGATTAGTTTCGCACCTAGGCTTTTTAACTGTGAGTAGCTAGTTCCCTGAAGGACCCGCTTGGTTTTTCTTTCTTCCAATCGCAGGCCTTGGGCATACCCCACACCGTAGTAGGTTTATAGGGTGGTAAAGAAAGCATGAGGTGGAGGGAGGTCTGTTGGTGTGCTGGCCTTTATAAATCAGAGCATTGAATATAGGAGTAGGGAAGTAATTGTTAAAATTGTACAAGGCATTGGTAAGACCAATTCTGGAGTATGGTGTTACAATTTTGGTCGCCTAGTTATAGGAAGGATGTCAACAAAATAGAGAGAGTACAGAGGAGATTTACTAGAAATGTTGCAGGGTTCCAGCAACTATGTTACAGAGAAAAGGTTGAACAAAGTTAGTCTTTATTCTTTGGAGCGCAGAAGGTTAAGGGGGGGGACTTGATTGAGGTCTTTAAAATGATGAAAGGGATCGACAGAGTTGACGTGGATACGTTTTTCCCATTGAGGGTAGGGAAGATTCAAACAAGAGGGCATGAATGAGAATTAAGGGACAGAGGTTTTGGGGGTAATGTGAGGGGGACACTTCTTTACTCAGAGGGTGGTGGCTGTGTGGAATGAGCTTCCAGCAGAAGTGGTGGAGGCAGGATCGATTTTTACATCTAAGACTAAAGTGGATAGGTATATGGACGTGAAGGGAATGGAGGGGTATGGTCTGAGTGCAGGTAGATGGGACTAGGGGAAAACAAATGGTCGGCACGGACTGGAAGGGCCGAGAGGGCCTGTTTCCGTGCTGTAATTGTTATATGGTTATATGGTTATTTACTAAATTGGTCAAACCTGTGCTGGGGCTATTGAGGGCCCACAATCACATCGTCATGGCTTATTTAGCTGATATCGTAATTGTCAGCAACACTAAAGAGTCAGCTGAGGAATCGGTTGCAGCACATCGGTTGTGTTTGAATCATTGGGGTTTTTGGTCCATCCAACTAAGTCCAAGTTACAGCCAACCCAACAAATTGAGTATTTGGGTTTTCTTATTAATTCAGTTCATATGACAGTCACATTACCAACAGCCAAGGTGGTCGATATTGTTAATGTCTCTATTTGCCTTACACAAAACCTTTATCCCTCCATCCGAGATGTTGCCAAGGTCATTGGGAAATTGGTAGCAGCCTTTCCTGCAGTACAGTTCGGACCTTTGCATTATCAACATTTGCAAAGAGCAAGAGAACAAGCATTGAAAGGAAATGCAGGCCATTTTGATCGGGTTATGCAGTTACCAACCACGGCTCTAGCAGAATTGCAGTGGTGGATTGTTAATGTTAGTCAAGCCACCAATTACATTTTGGTGGACGAACCTTCAGTGATCTTACAGACTGATGTTAGCGCTCTCGGATGGGGGGCTACGGACACAGAGTCTAGCTGCGGGGGTAGATGAACTGAACAAGAAGACTTGCTTCTCCACACACGTGGGATTAATTATCTGGAATTATTGGGGGCATTTTATGGGTTAAAAGCATATTGCTTCACAATGACTGATTTACATGTTCAACTCCAGATTGATAACACCACGGCTGTGGCCTATATTAATCATATGGGAGGAGCTAGATCAGTGTTATGTGATAACTTGGCTAATATTATCTGGCATTGGTGTATTTCAAGGAACATCTGGGTTTCAGCCATCTATCTACCAGGTATAGACAATGTGGTAGCAGACCTTCGGTCGAGAAGGAAGCAAAGAGTAGGAGTGAACGGGTCCTTTTCAGGATGGCAGACAGTGACTAGTGGAGTGCCGCAAGGCTCAGTGCTGGGACCCCAGCTATTTACAATATACATTAATGATTTGGACGAGGGAATTAAATGCAACATCTCGAAGTTTGCGGATGACACGAAGCTGGGGGGCAGTGTTAGCTGTGAGGAGGATGCTAGGAGGCTGCAGGATGACTTGGATAGACTGGGTGAGTGGGCAAATGCATGGCAGATGCAGTATAATGTGGATAAATGTGAGGTTATCCACTTTGGTGGCAAAAAAAACAGGAAGGTAGACTATTATTTGAATGGTGACCGATTAGGAAAAGGGGAGATGCAGCGAGACCTGGGTGTCATGGTACACCAGTCATTGAAAGTAGGCATGCAGGTGCAGCAGGCTGTGAAGAAAGCGAAATGGTATGTTGGCATTCATAGCAAAAGGATTTGAGTACAAGAGCAGGGAGGTTCTACTGCAGTTGTACAGGGTCTTGGTGAGGCCACACCTGGAGTATTGCGTACAGTTTTGGTCTCCTAATCTGAGGAAAGACATTCTTGCCTTAGAAGGAGTACAGAGAAGGTTCACCAGACTGATTCCTGGGATGGCACGACTTCCATATGAAGAAAGACTGGATAGACTCGGCTTGTACTCGCTGGAATTTAGAAGATTGAGGGGGGATCTTATAGAAACTTACAAAATTCTTAAGCGGTTGGACAGGCTAGATGC
Source organism: Okamejei kenojei (assembly GCA_035221665.1). Classification (NCBI taxonomy): domain Eukaryota; kingdom Metazoa; phylum Chordata; class Chondrichthyes; order Rajiformes; family Rajidae; genus Okamejei; species Okamejei kenojei. The sequence continues at coordinate 63,230,706 of CM069144.1, read as the reverse complement.
AGGAAGATTGTTCCCGATGTTGGGGAGGTCCAGAACAAGGGGTCACAGTTTAAGGATAAGGGGGAATTCCTTTAGGACCAAGATGAGGAAAACATTTTTCACACAGAGAATGGTGAGTCTCTGGAATTATCTGAATGCAGGTAGATGGGACTAGGGGAAAACAAATGGTCGGCACGGACTGGAAGGGCCGAGAGGGCCTGTTTCCGTGCTGTAATTGTTATATGGTTATATGGTCATATGGTACTCGCTGGAATTTAGAAGATTGAGGGGTGATCTCATAGAGACTTACAAAATTCTTAAGGGGTTGGGCAGGCTAGATGCAGGAAGATTGTTCCAGATGTTGGGGAAGTCCAGGACAAGGGGTCACAGTTTAAGGATAAGGGGGAAGTCTTTTAGGACCGAGATAGGAAAATCGTTTTTCACACAGAGTGTGGTGAATCTGTGGAATTCTCTGCCACAGAAGGTAGTTGAGACCAGATCATTGGCCATATTTAAGAGGGAGTTGGATGTGGCCCTTGTGACTGAAGGGATCATGGGGTATGGAGAGAAGGCAGGTACAGGATACTGAGTTGGATGATCAGCCATGATCATATTGAATGGCGGTGCAGGCTCCAAGGGCCGAATGGCCTGCTCCTGCACCTAATTTCTATGTTTCTATGAGAAAGTTTAATGACAATATAGAATGGATGTTGAATGCTAAAATATTTCAAACTATTGTTACTCGATTTTGATTGCCAGATATTGATCTCGGCTGAATCACCAGTTGCATAAATATGTCTCCTGGGAGCCAGATCCAGGTGCAGTAGCTGTGGATGCGTTCTCGTTACATTGCGGACACTCATTCTTTTATGCATTTCCTCCATTCTGCCTGATCGCGAAATGTCTCGCCAAAATAGAGCGTGACTCCGCCACCGGCGTTTTGGTGGTCCCAGATTGGCCAACACAACCATGGTTCCCATTGGTACTGAGAATGATGGCTCAGCTATTCATGATGATTCCCAGCTGCAGTAATTTGTTGGTGCATCCGGTTACAGGAGAAAGTCACCCATTACATGACTGTATCAATTTGTTGGTCTGCAGGTTCTGACCAGACCATTCCAAGGGCTTGGATTATCGAACAGGACCATGGAGGTTATCACTGCAGGCTGGAGAAATAGCACTAAAAAACAATACATGGTGCACATAAAGAAATGGGAGATGTTCTGTGTACAATCCAATATATCGTATGACACTGCTAGCATATGTGATGTGTTGGAGTTCCTTGCTAATTTGCATTTTGATGAGCACCTCAGTTACAGTGCTATTAACACTGCTCGCAGTGCTTTGTCCTCTTATTTAGGGCAGTCTTCAGAACAACAACCTATTGGGTCTCATCCGTTAGTATCCCGGTTTATGAGAGGAATTTTTAACAAAAACCCTCCTCAGCCCAGATACACAGCAATCTGGGATATCAGTATAGTTCTCACACTGCTTCGGCAATGGGCTCCAATTACATCATTATCTTTGCAAAAATTAACTATTAATGTGGTTATGTTAATGCCGCTGGTTTCAGCACAACGTGTACAACCATTACACTTGTTAAGAATAGATTGTATGCATTTCTCTCTCGATGACATTACATTTTATGTCTGTGATTTAATCAAACAAAGCAGACCAGGAATGTTAGGAACTAAGGTGACGTTTAAAGCATATCCTGTTTACCAAATGTTATGTGTAGTCACAAAAAGCCATATAAACAAGTGTCAGTACAAACTATTTCTAGATGGTTGAAACAGGTTCTCAATTATGCTGGAGTCGACACAGATGTGTTTGAATCTCACTCCACCAGGGCGGCGTCTACATCCGCGGCGAAGGCTCAGGACGTGCCGCTAGACCAAATCCTCGCGGCCGCAGGATGGTCTAGAGAGTCAACCTTTTCTCGTTTTTATGACAAACCTGTTCAGACAATGCCACAGTTTGGGCCTGCTGTTTTGGGTTCCATTTAATTCTGTTGCTTTGTTTATATCGATTATTGTTTGTAATTTCCCCCTGGGACAGAGGGGTTATTGCTGTTTTTTGTTATCATTATTAAAATAGTTATTGAATAATTATTGAATAATTCATGCAATGTTCAATATATTATTTATTTACTACTGTGTCACCCGAAGCAGATTGTCGTATGAAGTGCATCTACGGCATGGAAACACAGAGCTTTGAAATCTTCACGTAGTCACTCACGTGACTCCGAAGTAAAATAGTAGATTAAATAGTAAGACTCTCTGGAATTTAGGAGATTAAGAGGGGATCTTATAGAAACTTACAAAATTCTTAAGGGGTTGGACAGGCTAGATGCAGGAAGATTGTTCCCGATGTTGGGGAGTCAGGACAAGGGGTCACAGCTTAAGGATAAGGGGGGGAAATCCTTTAAGACCGAGATGAGAAAGACTTTCTTCACACAGAGAGTGGTGAGTCTCTGGAACTCTCTGCCACAGAGGGTAGTTGAGGCCAGTTCATTGGCTATATTTAAGAGTGAGTTGGATGTGGCCCTTGTGGCTAAGGGGATCAGAGGGTATGGAGAGAAGGCAGGTACGGGATACTGAGTTGGATGATCAGCCATGATCATATTGAATGGCGGTGCAGGCTCGAAGGGCTGAATGGCCTACTCCTGCACCTAATTTCTATGTTTCTAAACTAGAACTTACCAGTTCGAAGTTTGATCCTTATTTTATGAGGAGTGACGTTGAGGGATTACGTGCCCTCCGCTCCCACCCTCATAATTTAAGAGATCATCTGGTAGTTCTTCTTAAAGCCTTACTATGTTACTTCGGCTATTTGTTTTCTGTGTTTTCACGCCGCTGCTTTGAAGTATGACGCGCATGCGCCTGGCGGGCCTTCTTCATGTAATCCCTCAACGTCACTCCTCATACAATAAGGATCAAACTTCGAACTGGTAAGTTCTCATTTAATCGTACTATTTATGGTGGGACTGACTCTGGCCATGGAGGAGGCCCAGGACAGAATGGGAGGGGGAGTTGAAGTGCTGAGCCACCAGGAGATCAGGTTGGTTATTTACATGGACGATGTCGCCGTCTTCTGCTCGGATCCAGGGTCGGTCCGCAGACTGATTAGCGTCTGCGACCAGTTTGACTCGGCCATGGGAGCCAGGGTGAACCGCAGGAAGAGTGAGGCATGCTCTTTGGCAACTGGCCCGACTGATCTTCCTTCCCCTTCACCATCAAGCCTGACTTCTTGAAGGTGCTGGGGATCTGGTTCGGGGGGGGCTGAAGCGTGTGACAAGAATTGGCTGGAGCGGATAGCCAGGGTGGGGAGGAAGCTGGAGCTGTGGAGGCAATGCTCCCTTTCCATAACGGGGAAATATGTGGTCATCACAGGTGTGAGGTGCTCTCGGAGCTGCTGTACTTGGCGCAAGTGTGGCCTGTCCCTCCCTCCTATGCACAGGGATCATCAGTTCATCTGGGGGTCGAGGATGGACCGGGTGCGACGGGCCACAATGTACAAGTCGGGAGACAGCGAGGGTAAAAGTGTGCCCAACGTCACCCTCACCCTGTTGGCCACCTTCATGTGTGGCTGCATCAGGCAGAGCCAAGGCACGTGGGCACCAAGTGTCACTACCTGCTGAGGTTCTACCTGTCCCCGGTGTTGCGAAGGATGGGCCAGTCAGCTGGACATTGCCGCCCCATCTGTCGTTTGTGGAAAGGTTCTTCTGGACCAACCCCTTTGACCACATGTCCATCGGGCAGTGGTCAGCATGGAACGTCCTGCAGGCACTGCAGGGAAAGGACTCCTTGGATCCTGTGGCGTGGTTCCCAGAGCAGACTGCCCAGCTTGTCTGGCAAAATGCCTCATCGCCAGAACTCACCAACAAGCACCAAGACCTGGCTTGGCTGGCGGTGAGGGGAGCCCTCCCAGTCGGATCCTTCCTGCACCGTCGGAACCTCACTACCAGCACACGTTGCCCTCGGGACGGCTGCTACGGAGAGGAGACGGTTGCCCGCCTCTTTGCAGAGTGTGGATTCACAAAGAGTCTGAAGAGGTCTGCAGGGGTCCCTGTCACGATTTATTCCAAACAGCTCTGTCACAGAGGACTGTGATTTACGGACTGTTCCCAGGGACACATTCAGAGACTTACGTCGAGTGCTGCTGGAAGGTCATCAACTCGGTGAAAGACGCTCTTTGGTCTGCCGAGCATTGTTCACCACCCAGCGGAGCGAGATGTCCATCGGGGAATGTTGCCGACTGGCCCGCTGCAGACTGCAGGAGTACGTGCTGAGGGACGCACTGAAGCTCGGTGCAGCCAACACCAAGGCTCGGTGGGGGAGGGCCACAGTCTAGGGTCCTTCCACTGCTGGACATGGGGGACAGCGCGTGGTGGAGATGCCCCTCAAAATAAGGGAAGGGATTCCACGCCAGTGGACCACATGAGTGGCAAGAGTGGGGGGTAAAATTGTGATTTGGGGAAACTATTGAATGTATGTATAACCTCCGAGAATGTCGAATGGAGATTTGTATGGATCTTGTGTTGTATATAATTATTTCGCGAAGAAAGTTTATTTTGAAATTTAAAAAAAGGAACCGAGCGGAGGTGTTGGGCGAAGTGATCACCAAGCCCACGCTTGGTCTCACTGATGTAGAGCAGCTGACACCTAGAGCAGTGGATGCAATATATGAGGTTGGAGGAGGTGCAGGTGAACCTCTGCCACACCTGGAAAGACTGCCGAGGTCCTTGGATGGAGTCAAGGGGAGAGATAAAACGACAAGTGTTGCATTTCCTGTGGTTGCAAGGGAAAGTACCAGGGGAGGGGGTGGTTTGGGATGGAAGGGATGAATTGACCAGGGAGTTGTGGAGGGAGCTGTCTCTGCGGAAGGCCGAAAGGGGAGGAGATGGGAAGATGTGGCCAGTGGTGGGATGCCGTTGGAGGTGGTGAAAATGTCGGAGGATTATCGGTTGTATGTGACAGCCGGTAGGTGGAAGGTGAGGACAAGGGGGATTCTGCCCTTGTTGCGAGTGGGGTGGTGGGGAATGAGAGCACAGCTACAGGGTATGGAAGAGACCCTGGTGAGAGCCTCATCTATAGTCGAAGAGGGGAACCCAGATGCGGCAGAGGTTCACCTGCACTTCCACTAACCTCATCTATTGCATCCATGGAAGAGCAGCACCTCATATTTTGCTTGGGTACTTTACACCCCAGCGGTATGACCATTGACCTCCAATTTCAGGTAGTCCCTTGTGAGATACGCTTTGTGCTCACAATTAATACTCAAAGACTAAATCTTGGAAGCAAGAGTTCTTTATTCCTCTCGACTCTGCAGCAGACCCGGGTGCCTCTCCAAATCGAGACACACCGAAGCCAAAGAAGTCATCCCCCTTTATACACAGAATTTTACTTCGGAGTCACGTGAGTGACTACGTGAAGAACCCGCCTCACGCTGGCAAACGGCATTACGTCGACGCTGACGGCGGAAGGAGGAGCTGCAGTAAGGAGCAGCTCCTCGCAGCGGTCGGAACGGCCCCGCAGGTAAGTGCAGCAAAGTCGGGATGTTTTTTAGCGTACGCTGGGTGGGTCCAGCAAGCGAAAGTAAAAGTAAAATTCAGAGTCGCGTAACGTGCTGATTTAGCACTGATAATAAAGAAAATGGAGAAATCGGCAAAGAAAAATTCGCGGGTAAAAAGATCTTCCCGGGGTGAAAATAAAAATACGGGACAAGAAGCTAGTGCGGATCCGGTTCCAATACCGGTGGCCGCTGATATACCCGATAGCGAGTTTCTAGATTCTCCAGCAATAATAACCACGGAGGGAAATGCTCCTAAAAAAATGTAAAAAGAAATCTGAGAGGCCCGTGGTTTCTGATGACTCTGATACTGAAAGTCCTCCAGATAATAAAACTATGTGGTTAAAAATGGAGCATATGGAGAAAGTTCTCCAAAAATCATGAGACAAGGGTCACAGTACCCAGAAGGATCCCAAAAAAGCCCTGAGGGGTTTGATTATTCTGAATATGGCTGTGGGGCCAAGTTGGGAGTTTGAAACTCCGGACCCAGGATTTGGGCTGGAAGAAGTCTCATGGGGTGAAATCCCAATTGATTTAGGGCTGCAGAAGGCAGACCCTGCTGGTGGTGATTTGGATTTTGAATGCACACCACAAAGTAAAAAGAAAAGGCCAAATGTGGGATAGCAAAAGAATTTGCTATACCTGAAGGAAGTGGTGAGGCTATGGAAGAAAACCTAGCTGCCAGTATTAATTATATGGTATCTCACCAACTTCAAGATTCTGTGATGATTGAAACATCAGAATTATATAAAACACCAGGAAATTGTGCCTCATTGGAAGTGCCTACGGTTAATCCGTTGATATGGACATCCATGACTCCAAGTATGAGAGCTCAAGAAGTGAGATTTCAAAAAATCCTCAAACTAATTTCTGCTGCCGTTACGGCCTATGGGAGACAAATGGAGAGATTGGACATGGATAAGATTCAAAAAGATACTTTGGGCTTATTGTGCAATTCTTTCTATGAAATTAACTGTATGAGGAAAATGGCGATTCGGCCCATATTTCACCCTAGATTTGCAAGCCTGTGTCGAGCAAGTGGCGTTCAAGCTCCTGGGTATCTGTTTGGAGAAAATCTGCCTAAACAACTGAAAGAGTTGGATGAAGAAGCTAAATATTTTAGCGGTGTGAAACCTTTCGTCTTTGGACAAAAAATATATTTTTCGCCCCGAAGGGGTTTTGACTTTGGAAATAGAGGCAGAAATTTGTCAAGGAGGTATTATCGTCCTGCACAGCCCAATGCTTACCCGTATTCGGGGAGAAGGAGACCACCACGCTCATATGGAGAGGTATTAAAGACTTGTTTTATCCTTAAAGAAACTGCGGATAAATCTCCAGTTGGAGGGAGATTACAAAAGTTTTATAAAGACTGGCTTACTATTACTTCTGATCGATTTATATTACAAGCAGTTTCAGGAGCCACTATTACATTCAAAGAAGGGGTTAATCCGCCTGTACAGAATAAACCTGCTTATGCTTTCGTGTTTACTGCTATTGAAAAAGCAGAGATTAATGTGGAAATTGACAAATTATCTGAAAAAGGGGTAATTGAAAAAACTTATGAACACGAGCATCAATTTGTCTCTAATATTTTTCGGAGAAATAAAAAAGATGGTGGTTGCAGAATTATTCTGGACCTTACAGATCTAAATAAATTTGTAGAATACAAAACGTTTTAAAATGGAAACATTTAATACTGCAAGATATTTAATTTCAGCAGGTTGTTATATGGCTAAGATTGATTTAAAAGACGCTTATTATTCTGTACCTATACATCAGTTTTTCCGGAGGTACTTAAAATTTAATTGGCTGGGACAATTATGGCAGTTCAAAGCTTTGCCAAATGGACTGAGTTCAGCTCCCAGGCTCTTTACGAAACTGTTGAAACCAGTTTTAGCCCAATTAAGAGCACAAAAACACATCGTTATGGCTTATCTTGATGACATTCTAATCATTAATGATAATCAAGAGTCAGGTGAGAACTCAGTTTCAGTTACTAAAGCTTTGTTTGAAAAGCTAGGGTTCTTGATTCATCCAATTAAATCCCAGCTGCAGCCAGCACAATCAATTAACTTTTTGGGGTTTGTAATTAACTCAGTGACTATGTTAATAACTTTACCAACAGATAAAGTTGATGATATTTTGGTAACTTGTAATAATCTCATTCACAAACCTTATCCTTCCATCCGAGAAGTAGCGAAAACCATTGGTAAACTAGTAGCAGCATTTCCTGCAGTAGAATTTGGTCCATTACATTATCAAAATCTTCAAAGGGACAAAATAAGAGCTCTCAAAGAGAAGGCAGGCCACTTTGATAGGCCTATGCAATTAACAAAAGAAGCTGTGTTGGAATTACAATGGTGGGTTAAAAATGTCCCACAAGCTGCTAAAAACATTCTGATTAAACAGCCAGAAATGGTTTTACAAACTGATGCTAGTGCTCTCGGATGGGGGGCAACAGATTCATCCTCTAGTTGTGGAGGTAGATGGAAAGTTCAAGAAGAAACGTTTCTTCAAACTTATGGTATTAACTATTTAGAGTTATTGGGGTGCTTTCTATGGACTAAAAGCATATTGTTGTTCAAAAAAGGGTCTACATGTATTAATACAGTTAGACAATAAAACGGCTGTTGCATATATTAATCACATGGGGGGAGTTAGATCAGTATCATGTGATTGTCTGGTCAATGAAATTTGGCAATGGTGTATTGACCGCCAAATTTGGATTTCAGCAAACTACATTCCAGGTAAAGACAATGTGGTGGCAGCTAAAAGATCAAGGATATTTAAAGAAACACAGAATGGATGCTTAATCCAGCAATATTTAAGAATATTGTAACCCAATTTGGTTTACCAGAAATTGATCTGTTTGCATCAAGGCTTAATCATCAATTGCCTAAATATGTGTCTTGGGAACACGATCCAGATGCAGTAGCAGTAGATGCTTTTTCATTGAACTGGGGGAATATGTTCTTTTATGCTTTTCCACCATTTGCTTTGATTCAGAAATGTCTGAAGAAAATAGAACAAGATTCTGCCACTGGATTGTTGGTAGTTCCAAATTGGCCAACACAACCTTGGTTCCCATTAATGCTGAATATGATTAAAGAACCATATATGTCAATTTCTAACTGTAGTGATATTTTGGTTAATCCAGTAACTAAAGAAATTTATCCATTATATGCATATATGAATTTATTAATCTGCAGGTTTTGACCAGACCACTACAGGAGCTGGGATTGTCGGACAAAACTATGGAAGTTATAGTCGCATCATGGCGAGATAGCACACAAAAACAATATATGACACATATAAAGAAATGGGAAGAATTTTGCACAGTCAAATATTTCTTATGATACTGTGAATATTGCAAATGTTTTGGAGTTCCTTGCCAAATTGCATTTTGAGCAACATTTAAGTTACAGTGCTATTAACACTGCACGCAGTGCCTTATCATCTTATTTAGGACTAATGTCTGACCAGAAATCAATTGGATCACATCCATTAATATCTAGATTCATGAAAGGAATCTTTAACATCAATCCACCCAAACCAAGGTACACAGAGATTTGGGATGTGAGCATTGTACTTACCTTACTTAGGCAATGGACTCCAATTGAAGGATTGTCATTGGAAAGATTAACATTGAAATTAATAATGTTAATGTCATTGGTTTCAGCTCAAAGAGTGCAAACTTTACAAATGTTGCGTTTAGACTGTATGCATGTGACTACAGATAACATTGTGTTCTATGTTTACGATCTGATCAAACAAAGCAGACCAGGGAGATCTGGAGCTAAGGTAACCTTTCAAGCTTATCCTATTGATCCTACTTTGTGTGTGGTTAAACATTTGAATCAATATGTTAAAGTTACTGAAACTCTTCGAGGAAATGAAAAAACGTTAATGATTACGCATAAAAAGCCCACACACAAAAGCTTCAGTTCAAACTATCTCAAAATGGTTGAAACAGGTGTTGCTTTTAGCAGGAGTAGACACTGATGTGTTCAAATCTCACTCCACCAGGGCTGCAGCTACGTCCGCGGCGAAGGTGCGGGACGTACCACTCGAGCATATTTTAAAAATCGCAGGGTGGAGTAAAGAAGAAACTTTTTCAAAGTTCTACAATAAACCTGTTCACACTATGACAAGCTTTGGCCACGCGGTGTTGGGATCAATATAGTCACCTGCTTTGTATACTATTGATTACTATAACCAGTTATGTAGTCACTTATATCTTTTATCACTTGTAATTATTCCCTCGGATATAAGGAGGGTTATTATATGTTCTTTAAACCATTAAAAAGTTAATTATGGAAAGAACTAATATTAGTCTGGTTTCTCATGTATGTATTTACTTAGCCGGACTGTCGTACTGATTAATTCTACGACATAAAAAACACAGAAAGCTTTAAAATCTTCACGTAGTCACTCACGTGACTCCGAAGTAAAATAGTAAGATTAAACGAGAACTTACCAGTTCGAAGTTTGATCGTTATTTTATGAGGAGTTACGATGAGGGATTACGTGCCCTCCACTCCCACCCTCATAAAATAAATGATCATCTGGTAGTTCTAAGTCTATTATGAGCCTTACTATGTTACTTCGGCTATTTGGTGTTCTGTGTTTTTCATGCCGCTGCTTTGAAGTATGCCGTTTGCCAGCGTGAGGCGGGTTCTTCACGTAATCCCTCATCGTAACTCCTCATAAAATAACGATCAAACTTCGAACTGGTAAGTTCTCATTTAATCTTACTATTTTACATTCAACCTCCCCTCTGGACCCTTCTCCAATCAGGGTCTGAGGTGCACAATCTGTAGGTACATCCCACCGTACATCCCCTCGCACCTCCCATATCATACATCGCATGTTCAAACATGTTCATGGTAATGAGCAGTTTCTTGACCAGGGGTGTGTTGTAATATTCATTTATTCTATTAAGCATGCTCAGTTGCTCATGACCTACCCTAGTTTTACTCACCTCCTAGTGAACCCTCTCAGTTCTCCTATATCAGTACTAAAGCTAAGCTATAGTGACAAGGGTCCCATCTATCACTCCCTTCCACTGATATGGATCTCTCTACATCACTCCCTTCTACTGCTATACAATGCTATTACTTCTTACTCAAGGACTCAAGGATGGGTCTGGCAACCTTCAGACACAGCTGTGTCAGAATCCTCTCTCCGGCCCCTCTCAGTTCGGATTCTCTTTAAAACTCCTTACTTTAATGGGGTTTAATCACTTTATCCCTCACAAACCTCCCTTTTTCTTTTGCTACACATACACTGATTAAACCCTCATTTCAAGTTCCCTCAACTCGAACTGACGTAACATTGTCCTAACCTTCTCTTCCTGTAAATCATGAACCTCCCCTGGCCGTATTATCATTATTTTCTGTATTTCCCCTCTCTCTCCCATAGGCATGACTACAGCCTGCATCTGACTTATACTTCTAGTAATAAGTTCCCTAAAACAAGGGATGCAACAGGGGATAAAGATCAGTCCAGCCTCTGCACATAGAAACACGAGTCCCACCGTTCTCCACCATGTTCCTCCGAGGATGGAATCCCACCATTGGGTTCCCATAATCGAATTCCACTTTTGTATTGTAACATGTGCCAACTTACGGATCCCTTCTGATATGTCCATCACTGCCTGTCCATTATCATCGATGTTCAAACAGCAATTAGAGAGGTTGAATTTCCCGCATACCCCTCCTTCTTCTGCCAGGAGGTAATCTAGGGCTAACCTGTTCTGGTATATCGCTGCTCTCATCTGCGTCTGCTGCTTTGCCAGCATTTCCAGCGCCCCCGCAGTTTTTTCCCATATTTCTTAGTTAGATACCATTTAGGCTCCTCTGGCCACCACACTCGGGACTGATTTGGCCACTGGGTGACGATGCGCTGGCAGGGGCTGCTGCTTACTAGGACGGCATCCTTTGCCCAGGGCCTAGCGATACACTCAGTCCCGACCGGAGCGTCTGTCAGGACCCATACCTGGGGATCTCGGTCTTGTCCAACTGTCAGGTTCCACCCCATCAGGTCCCATATTTCAACAATGGATCCCCTCCACGGCCAACGTGAACTCATCAGTGGTCCTCCGCAGACCCAACAGTTAGTCACATTCAGGATTCCAGCTATCCGGAGGGCCAAGTCCACAAACGGGTTTTTTCTCCTTCAGGGATCTCGATCTGCTTCTTTATCTCTTCATACAGTGTCTGGTGCACTTGAGGCTGAGTAGGTGGGGGAGGGGGAGGCTTAGTGACTACTACTCCTGTAACCTCTTTTATTACTTCCTCCTTCGTCTTATCTATTGCCCATTTTACGATCTGAGAAAGGAAAACTAACTGTACACAAACCCATCTCTCTCCCCTTGGGCAGGTAACGGGCCCAAACTTCCCTATATACCCCCTATTGCCTGCCATAAAATACTCCTTTCCCCCTCTTTACAAATGGTTCTAGTCTTCCGGTCATGGCATACTTTGTTCACATGGGAATGATAGGTAAATGATCTGGTTGTCCGCCCTCTGTATTGGATAGGATGATAACATTTATCACAATTATTAATACCTTTTACCACAATTACATACAAAGCAAACAATACCACGACTGCTCCTTTCATACTGTCAGTTATACATTCAATGCTTTTTTTAAAAAATTACTGTTAGGGGTTTGCTTCCTGGCTTCACCATCCACTGTTCCTCCTCCTCAGGAACGGGTGGATCGACGGGTCCTTTAACCCGGATCGCGTGGGTCCACCCTTTTTCTTTTGTTCGTATTGCTGTCTCTGTTGTCAGTAATACTAGGTACGGTCCGGTCCACCTGGGCTGGAGTTTCTCCTCCTTCCAATTCTTGACCAGTACCCAGTTGCCGGCCTTTACAGCATGTATTGGAAAGTCGAGTGGTGGGCTTTGAACCAATAATCCTTTAGCTTTTAATTCTGTAAGGGAACGAGACACTGCCAGTAAATAGTTCCTCAAGAACACATCACCTCCCTCAAAGGTTGGTGTGCCTTCCACCTTCCCAAAATAAGGCAGCCAAACAACATTTCATAGGGGGACACCGCAATATCCTTTCGTGGTGCCGTCCGTATTCGCAATAAAGCAATTGGTAGACATTTAGTCCAGGGTAACCCTGTCTCCTCCATTAATTTAGTTATCTGAATTTTTAGAGTGGCATTCATCCGCTCCACTCTCCCCGAACTCTGGGGGTGCCATGGAGTATGCAGCTTCCAGTTTATTCCCAAGGCGTGACAAATTAATAGGTGCACCTTGGAAGCAAAATGTGTTCCTCGATCTGAATCTATGGATTCAATTACTCCATATCATGGGATGATTTGTTCCAGCAGTATCTTAGTGACTGCCTGGGCAGTGGCATTTATCGTGGGAAATGCCTCTACCCACCTGGTGAAGTGATCCACTATAACCAGAAGATATTTCCACTGCTGTACTTTTGGTAATTCTGTGAAGTCCACCTGTATTCTCTGGAAGGGTCTAATGGCCAATTGTTGTCCTCCCCCTGGGACAGCTCTCATTACCTTCTTATTCACCCTTTGACACACTACACAACCAGACACCGCCTGCTTCCACTTTTTCAAACCCTTCTCCGGTTATTATAGCATACCCACTATACCTTTTTCCGTCTATGCATCGGGAAGAACCATCAATAAACCATCTTTCCCCTGTCTCAAGCGGTCGTTCTTCTAAATCTTCCCTACTCTTTGTCTGAAGTTCTATTATCTCACTACAATCATGTTCTGGTAACTCCCCTTCCTGCTCAGCACCTGCCGAGTACAAAAACTGAGAGGGATTTAGGTTTTTATCCGTTACTATGGTCAAATCATTCTTTTCCATAAGTATAACCTCATACTTCAAGATTCTAGAATCCGTCAACCACCGACTGGACTTCTGAGTTAGTATCGTCCGGACCGTGTGGGGAGTGGACACCACCAGAGTTCCTCCAAACGTCAATTTCCTACTTTCCTCCACTAACACTGCTGTTGCCGCTACCGCTTGAATACATACTGGCCATCCCCGCGATACTGGATCCAAGAGTTTGGAGAGGAACGCGACGGGCTGCCGCTTCCCTCCTTTCTCTTGGGTTAGTACTCCCAGCGCAATTCCATTTTCTGCGTTCACAAAAAGGTGGAATGGCTGGTCAATAGACGGGAGGGCCAGTACAGGGGCAGTGATTAAACTGTTCTTTAGTTTCCTAAACTGGTGTTCGTCCCCGGATTCCCACTTTACTTTGTCGTTTTCTTCACCTAATTTATCATATAGAAACCTAATTTGTCGGGTATAATCATCTATCCATAATCTACAATATCCAATCAGTCCAAGAAACTTCCTAATCTCCTTCTTATTCTTCGGCATTGGCAGTCCGGCAATTCCCGCTATCCTTTCCGGGTTTATTCTCCTTTTCCCATCGCTTATCAGTTGTCCTAGATCTTCTACAAACTGTAATTTACTTTTAGACACTCTCAACCCCTTTTCCCCCAGAAAGTTCAGGAGGGTTATTGTTGCGTCCCTAACTGCCTCACTTTCTTTTTTCAGAGCTATTTTCAAGGGTGGGATCTGCAGCCCTCCCCGGTTTCCTTCCTTGGCCCACACCTGCGGGACTATTCTTCCCTCGTCCTCTGTGGTCAATTTATACAATTGGACTATTAACTGTCCCCCTACGGGGGCTGTTCCCATTCCTAATTGGATTTGTAAATCTCTCCCCATCAAATTTATCCCTGCCTGGGGTACCAAGATTAAATCTTCCGTAGTTTCCCGATTCTCATATTTTACCACCACCCACCTCGGGTAATGTCATCACTTTCCCTTCTACCCTTGAGATTCTAACCTTTTTTTTTTTACCCAATCTCATTCCTTCTGGTACCTTAGTTACACTCAATCTCTCTGCTCCCGAATCTGCCACAAATATCATATCCTCTCCCTGGGGTCCTAATCTCGTTTACCAGAGGTTCCCGTGTGTATCCCATACACCCCAGGGAGCGGAACCCCTGACTCCCCTATTCTTCCTCCATGAGTGTGTACGACTGCACCTCCCGTCGTAGCTTGGGACATTCCCTCCTGAAATGACCCTCCTTTTTACAATAATAACACCGGGGTGGCCCCGTGTACCATCTTCTTGATTCTTGTTCCTTGTTTTCCCGGGGACCCCTACTTTGGTCCCCCCATTCACCTCTTCCTCGTCCTCCAATACTACCACTTCCCCTTTCCCGATCTCCATGAGCACCCGGCCTTCTATCACCTTCGATTCCCCCCTTCTGTACTCCTTGCTGTACTGCTTGCAACATCATTTTTGCCTTTCCCTTCTGTTTCTCCTCATCCCGTCTTACATATACCTTTTGAGCCTCTGTTAACAATTGATTCAATGGTTTTTTATTCCAATCTTCCAATTTTTCCAATTTCTTTCTAATATCTGGCCATGATTTTGTTACAAAATTAACCTTTAGCAACTGCTGACCTGCGTCTGAATCAGGGTCTATCCCCGAATACTGCTGAACATTCCTCCTTAACCTTTGTAAGAACACTGTCGGAGGTTCGTCCTTGTTCTGCTGATTCTCAAAAGCCCGTTCGAAATTCTGTCCCTTGGGAACGGCTTCTCTGATTCCCTTGATTATTATCTCCCTGAGATCTCTCATACTTCTTCTGTTTGGTTACTCCAATCCGGCGCAGTAATGGGATATTTTACTGCTCCCGCTTGAGCCTGTAACCCCTTCTCCTGCCTGTCTGACCATCTGTCTTTCTTCTGAAGTAAACAAACTTCCCTTATTGACATCATTGTCTGCCAACTCCTTTTTTTTCCCTGAGCCCCATTAATTTATTACCCTTCTCCAACCAGAATGTTTATCTAAAACAAACCATAAAAGCTGCTTGTTGTTCAGCAATTAACTTATTTCTAATTTTGTTCAAACCATTCCCCCTACAATTCCCAAATTCCAATTCCTAGTTTAAATACATACGACTAACAATTTTCCAAATTAACTTTACTGAAAAGAAATCTATAGAAGCCAAGCAACCTACATTTTCCAACTTCCCCTTTTTAAGTTTCGATGATACAAAGCGTTGTCCGTTACCTTACAATAACCTCCCCCATTGCTTACAATTTCTTAAAGGAACACACACACATACCCTTACAACATGTGGCCCACAGCAAACAAACCTATCACATATACAAACTTTCTCATTCATACAAAACCGGTTTTTATACACACATCACATTAGTTCCATTCTTACTTCAATGAGATTGTTTGACACAACTCAATATTTTTCATAAAAACATTTTTGGCCCTAGGAACTGATCTATTTGTTCAGCCAGTCCCAAGGGGTCTTCCAATAAACTTTTCATCTCCTTTTTAAATTGGGTTTCCAGCACTGGGCATATTTCTATTTGATTTGGCGTTTGTCTTTCATTCACAAAAACATTCAAAGCCTGTCCCACCCAGTCCTCATTTGAACCCAACCGCGGCCACCACACTGCGCTACCTCGAATAGGCTCCTTTGGCCACTCAAAGTAACAAAACTTTATCATAGTTTCCTTACTCTTACCCCGGGTGTTCCCTTCACCCCATCCAACATTCGCCCCAATGGACTATCGGGCGTAATGTTAGGCTCCATATCAGTATGAGCCTCATCCAGGTTCCCCGGACCCTTACTTTTCCCGTTCCGGTTTCCCATCGTCTCGTCGGACTATTCCCGTCCGACAGACCCCGGCCGCCCAGGCAATACTTAATAGTCGCTTTTCTTACCCGGGTCCTGTGCACAAGAATCGCTCGACCGTCCCGTACGTATTTGCCCCTCTTGCTTCCCGAGTCTTTTCCACCGAATATCACTCGCTCAAACTGCTGATGGCAAGCAAGGAGATCGGAGACTGCTGAAATCAGCAGGGTGCACCTTCCCCTCCTTCTTTGCCTCCACCAAGCAGCCGGAGTGGCGATCGCGGACGAGCCCCCAATTTGTGAGATACGCTTTGTGCTCACAATTAATGCTCAAAGACTAAATCTTGGAAGCAAGAGTTCTTTATTCCTCTCGACTCTGCAGCAGACCCGGATGCCTCTCCAAATCGAGACACACCGAAGCCAAAGAAGTCATCCCCCTTTATACACAGAATTTTACATTCAACCTCCCCTCTGGACCCTTCTCCAATCAGGGTCTGAGGTGCACAATCTGTAGGTACATCCCACCGTACATCCCCTCGCACCTCCCATATCATACATCGCATGTTCAAACATGTTCATGGTAATGAGCAGTTTTCTTGACCAGGGGTGTGTTGTAATATTCATTTATTCTATTAAGCATGCTCAGTTGCTCATGACCTACCCTAGTTTTACTCACCTCCTAGTGAACCCTCTCAGTTCTCCAATATCAGTACTAAAGCTAAGCTATAGTGACAAGGGTCCCATCTATCACTCCCTTCCACTGATATGGATCTCTCTACATCACTCCCTTCTACTGCTATACAATGCTATTACTTCTTACTCAAGGACTCAAGGATGGGTCTGGCAACCTTCAGACACTGCTGTGTCAGAATCCTTTCTCCAGCCCCTCTCAGTTCGGATTCTCTTTAAAACTCCTTACTTTAATGGGGTTTAATCACTTTATCCCTCACACCCTGATTTCTTCCTTTCCCCTCCCCTTCCCAGCTCTCCCACAGCCCACTGTCTCCGCCTCTTCCTTTCTTCTTCCCGCGCCCCCCACCCACACATCAGTCTGAAGAAGGGTCTCGACCCGAAACGTCACCTAAATGTTGGAATTCACTACCCCCTCACATCCGCATTCTGGATTCCATGACAGAATTCAAAACCGCTCTTAAAACCCATCTTTTTAAACCAGCTTACTAATTTTAACTGCAACAATTGCATCTTATTTCATATCAATCTTAACTCGTTGTGCTTTGCTTTGTTACTTATTGTATGTTTTTTGTTGATTTTTTAATTACTGGTGCTCTGTTGCTTATTGTATGTTTATTACTGATATTGTGTGATGTAAGGTGACCTTGAGTGTCTTGAAAGGCGCCATTAAGTAAAATGTATTATTATTATTATTGTTCCTTCGCTCCATAGATGCTGCCTCACCCGCAGAGTTTCTCCAGCCTGTTTCCTTTATGATGTTTCACTCATTAGTTCTGTATCTCTCTACATCACTGTCTATATCTCTCATCTCCCTTCCCTGCGACTCTCAGTCTGAAGAAGAGTCTCGAATTGAAACGTCACCTTTGTTACTTTATTCCAGAGATGCTGTCTGACCCGCTGAGTTACTCCAGCTTTTTGTGTCTATCTTTGCATAGGCATTTGGAGTGGTATCGATTAGGAGCAGGCAGGTGAGGATTGGTTTTGGCATGAGGTTTGGCACAAACATTGGGCAAGAGGGCCTGTCTCCTGATGTTCTATTTCTATGTTCTAAACCTCTCCTCTAACCGTTTCCACTAATCCAAGAGCCATTGGACTATCCTCTGCCTCTGGATAGAGTTGTGTATTGTTGACACTGCCTCTGCCCTTCAAGAGTCAAAAGTTATTTATTGTCATATATCCCAGATAGAACAATTAAATTCTGACTTGCAGCAGCACAACAGAATATATATAAAACTACATAGACTTGGGGGAATTGGTTTTGTCTGACCCGCTGAGTTACTGCAGCTATTTGTGTCTATTTTCATATATTATATATATATATGTATGAAAATAGACACAAATAGCTGCAGTAACTCAGCGGGTCAGACAAAACCAATTCCCCCCAAGTCTATGTAGTTTAGAGCTTATTTGAGGTTGTAGTGTTTAGTAGTGTGATGTGTGTAGGGAGCAGCGGGTCCCAGCAGACAGGCTCGGCTTGCCCGCCCGCCAGCCGCAGGCCGACCTAGGAGGACCCACCCGGTGGGCCCAGCTCGCCTGCCACGATCTACGTCCCTCCCGGATGACAGGATCCGGAACGCACTCGAAGGCACGGCTGACGGCGGAACCAGCAGGGAGCTGGAGAAATCGGACCCGAGGAGCAAGGGCCGGTAGGAGGGTGAATGCCTCCAGAGCCTTCACGCAGGCTTCACCCTCACCCCCGGGACACAATATAGCTGGTGAGGAGAGGAGAGTGTTGTTGTTCATTGGAACTGCTCCAGTACATCGAGCATGCAGACCGACCGGACTTTGGACTTTGAATAATGGCGGCGCCCGCATGTGTAATATATACAAATATACTTTTACTGTGCAGTTGCATATGTGACAAATAAAACACTTGAATCTGCACGTTATAGTTTTCATTTCCTATATCTTGTTCCTGATGGCAGGAGTGGTGTGGGTCTCTGATGATGCTCGCTGTCTTTTTCAGGCAGCGACTCCTGTAAATCCCTTTGATGGTGGGGAGTCAGAACCATTGAAGGACTACCTAGTGTTCTCCACTTTTTGCAGTCATCTTTGCTCCTGGCCATTCAAGTAGCTGAACCAGGCCGTGATGCAACCAGTCAATATGCTCTTAACTGTACACCTATAGAAGTTCAAGAGAATCCTCTCTGACATACCAAATCTCCGTAATCTTATCAGGAAGTAGAGGTGTTGATGTCTTTTCTTTATAATTGCATCAGTGCTGGGTCCAGGTAAGATCTACAGAAATATGCACACGCAGGGATTTGAAGCTTTTGACGCTCTCCACCATAGGATATAAACAGGATTGTGGGTCCTCATCCTTCCTCTTCCAAAGTCCACAATTAGTTCCTTGGCATTATTGACATTGAGAGCCAGATTGTTGTGTTGGCACCATTTAGTCAATTGGTCAATCTTACTTCTATACTCTGACTCATCTGTAAGTTGTCCAACAACGGTGGTGTCATTGTCAAACTTTTATTTATTTATTTATTTATTTTTAAAGAGTTAAAAGAGTTTATTGTCATGTGTCCCTGACAGGACAATGACATTCTTTCTTTGCATAGCACAACAGAACATAGTAGTCATTGACTACAATTATATACGTAAATACACACATGAATTAATAATTTAATAAAGTGCAAATAACAGATGGAGGGTGTAGATGGTTTATATGCAACCAATAATATAGTTACCTCACTCCCATTAACCCCGCCTAGTTAACATCAATCATAACGCCTTTCCCTTCCTGGGCGCAGCAGTAGAAGAATGTAGCTAGTGCTTGAAGATGTATGTAATACCCTGTGCTATCATTAAAAGATGTTGCACACTTTAAGAGTTTGTAAAGTGTTTATTTACATGGTGTCGAAGCTGGAAGACACTTGCGTCTCCTGTCTATCGGGTTTTATTTCTTTTTTTTGATTTGTGTTTTTTGTGCTTAATCTCTCTGGCCATGGCGTCCTCTTGCAGAAAGCCCGCGCAGCTTGTCTTTGATGCTGACATCTCTGAGCGCTGGGCCACGTTTGAATTTGATTTCACACACTTTGTCAATGTCGCACACCGCGCTGATCCTGACTCCCTTAAAGCTTCCCTCCTACTCAACCTTGTCGGACCTGATGCCATGAAGAGAGCCAGAACTTTCACCTACGCTCCAGCGGTCCTGGGCGACAACGACGAGGTGATTACTCCTGCAGAGTCTGCCGACGACCCCGCTTGCCTGCTACGTAAGTTCAGGGAGATTTGTGACCTGCCCTCGAACCGCATTCTAGAGAGGGCACGGTTCTTTACAAGGAGACAGTTGCCGGATGAACCTGTTGAATGTTTTATTGCTGATTTGCATCATCTCGCCCAGCGGTGCCGTTTTGGTGACATGACAGACCAGCTCACTAGAGACATTTTAGTAACTGGCATGCGTGACCAGAGGCTGCGATGTGAGCTTTTGAGGGATCCAGATCTAACGTTGGAAAAAGCCATGCATGCCTGCAGATTGTCTGAGGTCGTTGTTTTGCCAGATGACCACCGGGACTCGGGCAATAAATCTGTCAACCTGGCTGGGTTTAGGAGCCCACAGCCTCGGATGGGAAACAATGTTTTTCTGCCGTGTGCCAACCCTGGTCCTGGTGATGTGCCCCGAAAAAGGTGCCCAAACTGTAACTACATGCACCATAGACTGTCGACGTGTCCCGCCTTTGGTAAGGCCTGTAACTTCTGTAAAAAGCTAAATAATTTCTCTGCCTCCTGTCGCTTATTCCGTTCCCGTGGGAGACAGGCACAAACCTCCATACCCAGTCTAAACATGCTGAGACAATCTGATATCCGTTACGACTCACAGCCCAACTTAGCTGAATCCTATGATGCAGATCCAATTAATTCTCCCAAGGACTCGCATGTGTTTACCCTCCTACAGACACCCGCCCACTGCACTGATCCCTCCGTATCTGTGACTGTCAATGATGTAACCTTCCTTGCAAAGTTAGACACAGGTGCGAAGGTCAACGTTTTGTCCATGAATCTTTTCAACAAGATAAGGAATAATGAGCTCCTGGTTGCTGACGATGCTACCCTGCATGCCTATGGTGGAGAGATTCTAAGGCCTGCGGGGAGGGCCACTTTAACTTGCGTGCTGCAAAAGGCCACAAGAAACCTGGTTTTTCTATGTTTTGAACTCTGACTGTGTAACCCTGTTGGGCAACCGTGCGTGCCAGGATCTTGGCCTGGTGTCCTTCGACCGCACGGTCCACAAAGTGCAACTGTCGTTTAACCCGGTTGCAGAATACCAGGACCTGTTCGATGATGACCTGGGGAAGTTACCACTGACATACCATATTTCCATTGACCCGTGGTCCGCGCACCTCACAGGGTGTCTCACGCCATGAAAGACAGGGTCGAGGCGATGCTCAACAAGATGGTCGAAAAGGGGGTGCTAGAAGCAGTTAGCGAGCCCACCGATTGGGTCTCCACCATGGTTGCCACGATTAAGAAAGACAAGAACGAAATACGTGTGTGTATCAACCCGAAGGACTTAAACCTTGCCATCAGGCGACCCCACTACCCCATGCGGTCTGTTGAGGATGTGGCGGCTAAGGTCGGGCAAGCCACCGTCTTTTCGGTCCTAGACGCTAAGAACTCGTTTTGGCAGATCCCGTTGGACAAAGCGTCTTCTGACCTGACGACCTTCGCCACACCGTTCGGCAGATTCAAGTTCCTGCGAATGCCATTCGGCATCAATTCTGCTAGCGAGGTGTTCCAGCGAACGATGGAGCAGATATTCTCGGACCTGCCATGTGCCATCATCGTGGATGATATCCTGGTTTATGGGAAGGACATTGCCGAGCACGACCTGAACCTCCGCCGCGTCCTGGATCGGGCACGGAAGGCGAACCTGAAGCTGAATCCCAAGAAGTGCTGGTTTCGTGTCTCAGAGGTCACGTATGTTGGACATGTTTTCACCTCTAACGGACTAAAACCCGACCCCTTGAAGGCAGCTGCCATCTCCGAGATGGCAGCCCCCACCGACGTGCCAGGTCTACAACGATTCTTGGGCATGGTGAACTACCTTGGAAAGTTTGTACCAAACCTCAGTGAGCTGAGTGCTCCCCTGCGGCAGCTGACAAAAAAGGATATCGCCTGGGTCTGGCTCCCACATCACCAGCAGGCCTTTGACTGCCTCAAGTCGAAACTGATTAGCACTCCGACGTTGGGGCTCATGTTGTCGACCTCCCCGTGGTGAGCCCTGTCAACTGACTTCAGTCAGGCGAACGACAACAAACGGAGACAGCAGCAGCGCCGTAGCTTGGCGCCAACCCGAAGCATGCGCCCTTTTTAGGGCGGGCACCTACGGATGTCGAACCGGATGGCATCACCCTGCTGCGGACTTCTGTTGCCTCAAACGCAAGAAGAAGAAGACTCCGACGTTGCGGTTCTTCGACGTGGGTCGCCCCATCACCGTCACCTGCGACGCTTCCAAGTTCGGCCTGGGTGCGGCCTGCCTTCAGTCTGTCGATGGATCGCTACATCCTGTCTCCTATGCCTCCCGCACCATGACGGACACCGAGCAGCGGTACGCTCAGATCGAGAAAGAGCTGCTCGCGGTGGTGTTCGCCTGCTCCAAGTTCCGAGACTTCCTGTTCGGCAGCAGATTTACGGTCGAAACCGACCACCAGCCACTGGTGACAATCCTGAACAAGCCGATTCACGCTGCCCCTGCCAGGCTGCAGCGTATGATGCTGCAGCTCCAGCATTTCGACTTTGATATAATCTACAAGAAGGGCACCGAGATGCACATTGCGGACACCCTATCGCGCGCCCCGCGGACCTCCTGCGCTCGCCACCCCTACAAAACAGAGGACTTGCTCGTACTGGGCGTTAACTTTATTCCCACCAAGCAGCTACAGGTTTTGGCCGAGCACACCGCTGCCGATCCGGTTTTGCAGCGGCTTACCTCTGTGATTAAAGCAGGGTGGCCAACAAAGCGCTCCGCCGCGCTGTCTGAAACACAGCCTTTCTTCCTGGTCCGCGACGAACTGGTGCTCCAGGATGGCGTTATCGTCAAGGGACATAAAGTTGTAGTCCCGTCCTCCCTGTTTGACTTTTACTTTTGTGCAGCCCATAGCGGACACCCTGGGGTCGATGCAACACTCGCCCACGCTCAGTGCCAATTCTACTGGCCTGGAATGGCCAAATATATCCGAGACCGAGTTTCTGCCTGCTCCACGTGCAACAGTCTTGCTCCACACCAGCAGCGACAGCCCCTGCTGCAACAGCCCGCTCCTGCCTTGGCCTGGTCCTCGCTGGCTGCCGACATATTCGAGTGGCGTGGTAACCACTACCTTGTCCTGGTCGACTCATACTCCAACTGGTTCGAAGTGGATTTGCTGACATCCCTCACGTCGGAGATGGTGATCCGAAAGCTGCGGAAACACTTCTCCACTTTTGGGACCCCTGTCAGGCTGCAGACTGACAACGGCAGGCAGTTTACCAGCCGAGAATTCAAAAGTTTTGCCGACAAGTGGAACTTCGTGCATTTCACCAGCAGCCCAGAGTACCCACAGAGCAACGGCCTTGCAGAACGGGCCGTCCGCAGCGCCAAGCTTCTGATGGAACAGGCGCGACTATCCAACTCTGATTTGTATTTGGATCTCCTGAACCTCAGGAATGTTTCCAGGGATCCGGCCATGGGGTCACCTGCTCAGCGTCTGATGTCCAGAACTACCAGATCTAGCATCCCGATTGCCCAGCGCCAGCTGAAACCTCGGGTGCTGGAGCCCGCCTCCGTGCAGAGGCGAATTCAAGAGAAACATGACAGCCAGCGGCGTTCCCACAATCGGTCGTGCAGACCACTCGATCCTCTGTTGCCTGGACAGGTTGTTCGGTTGCAGACCGCCAGTGGTCACTACCGTCTGGCCACCGTGGTTGGGGTGGCCGACTCACCTCGTTCGTATCTGGTCGACTGTGAGGGTACCATCTACCGAAGAAGCCGACAACACCTGCTTGCGGTTAATGAGCCAAAGCCGCAGCCGCCGGGGCCCTATGCCCCGCCACTCTCCTACCAGCAGCCGGCTGCCGCCCCGGCTGGTGTTCCCTGCATGCCTCGGTCCCCGTCGCGGGCGCCTGGTTCCCCTCTGCGCGGGTCCCCTGTTGCCGGTCGCGGTTCTCACTCTTCTGTTTCTCCCACCCCACCACCCTTCCCTGGTTCCCCAGCTGCCTCGCGTCCTCCTGTTTCTTCTGCTCCTTCGGGGGAAGGGGGAGACATCCGTACGCGCTCGGGCCGGATCAGCAAGCCACCTGTTCGCTACGGCGATTTTGTTTAATTCTGCTGTTTAATTCTGTTGTTGTGACAACAATCTGTTTTTTGATTTTCTAAGGGGAAGGATGTAGATGGTTTATATGCAACCAATAATATAGTTACCTCACTCCCATTAACCCCGCCTAGTTAACATCAATCATAACGCCTTCCCCTTCCTGGGCGCAGCAGTAGAAGAATGTAGCTAGTGCTTGAAGATGTATGTAATACCCTGTGCTATCATTAAAAGATGTTGCACACTTTAAGAGTTTGTAAAGTGTTTATTTACAGAGGGGTATTAATGTTCAGAGTTTTGTCCGAGCCAGGTTTATAGCCTGATGGATGTGGGGAAGTAGCTGTTCCTGAACCGGGTCGTTGCAGTCTTCAGGCTCCTGTACCTTCTACCCGAAGGTAGCAGGGAGATGAGTGTGTGGCCAGGGTGGTCTGGGTCCTTGATGATGCTGCCAGCCTTTTTGAGGCAGTGACTGTGGTAGATCCCCTCGATGGAAGGAAGGTCAGAGCCGATGATGGACTGGGCAGTGTTTACTACTTTATGTAGACTTTTCCTCTCCAGGGCACTCAAGTTGCAGAACCAAGCCACGATGCAACCGGTCAGCAAGCTCTTTACTGTGCACCTGTAGATGTTAGAGAGAGTCCTCCTTGACAGACCGACTCTCCGTAATCTTCTCAGGAAGTAGAGGCGCTGATGAGCTTTCTTAATAATTGTATCTGTGTTCTCGGACCAGGAAAGATCTTCACAGATGTGCACGCCCAGGAATTTGAAGCTCTTGACCCTTTCAACCATAAACATAAATATAAACAGGACTGTGGGTCCCCATCCTACTCCTTCCAAAGTCCACAATCAGTTCCTTGGTTTTGCTGGTGTTGAGGGCCAGGTTGTTGTGCTGGCACCATATGGACAGTGGCTTGATCTCTCTTCTATACTCTGACTCATCCCCATCAGTGATATATCCCACAACAGTGGTGTCGTCAGCGAACTTGATGGAGTTCGCACTATGACCGGCTACGCAGTCATTAGTATAGAGTGAGTATAGCAGGGGGCTCAGCACGCAGCCTTGAGGTGCTCCCGTACTGATTGTTATCGAGTCTGACACATTTCCACCAATACGAACAGACTGTGGTCTGTGAATGAGGAAGTCGAGGATCCAATTGCAGAGGGATGCGCAGAGACCCAGTTCTGCGAGTTTGGTAACCAGCTTGGAGGGGATGATTGTGTTAAATGCCGAGCTGTAGTCAATGAATAACAGCCTGACATATGAGTTTTTGTTGTCCAAGTGGTCCAGAGCGGAGTGGAGGGCCAGCGAGATCGCGTCCACCGTTGATCTGTTGTGGCGGTAAGCGAACTGCAGTGGGTCCAGGTTTTTGTCAAGGTAGGAGTTGATTTGCGCCATGATCAACCTGTCAAAGCACTTCATCACCACAGGCGTTAGTGCCACTGGTCGATAGTCTTGGGGCACGTCACCTTGCTCTTCTTGGGCACCGGTATTATTGATGCCCTTTTGAAGCAGGTGGGAAACTCAGACCTCAGAAGTGACAGGTTGAAAATGTCCGTAAAAACTCCAGCCAGTTGGTCCGCACAGGCTTTTTAGAACACGGCCAGGTATGCCATCAGGTTCAGAAGCTTTTCGAGGATTCACCCCTCTGAAGGATTTCCTGACGTCGGCCTCTGTGATTGAGACTGAATTACCGTCACAGTGAATGGGGGCTCGGGAAGGCACATCGGTGTTCTCCCTATCAAAGCATGTGTAAAATGCATTGAGCTCATCAGGGAGTGATGTATCGCCGACATCCGAGCTGCCTCCTGGTTTCGCCTTAACCATATAACCATATAACAATTACAGCACGGAGACAGGCCCTCTCGGCCCTTCCAGTCCGTGCCGACCATTTGTTTTCCCCTAGTCCCATCTACCTGCACTCAGACCATACCCCTCCATTCCCTTCACGTCCATATACCTATCCACTTTACTTTTAAATGTTAAAATCGCCTTGCAGGAGGTGATTGCATTCAGTCCCCGCCACAGCTGCCGAACATCTGTCTCATCCTCCAGCTTGGAGCAGAACTCCCTTTTGGCCTTTTTGATGGCCTTACCAAGGTCGTATCTGGACTTCGTGTAGACCACTGTATCATCAGACATGAATGCCCGGTGTCTGGTCTTCAGAAGAGTGCGGATCTCACAGTTCATCCAAGGTTTCTGATTGGGAAACACTTGGAAGGTTTTTGTAGGGATGCAGTCACATCGCCACAAACTTGAAGATGGAGTTCGCACTGTTACACAGTCATGAGTATTGAGTGAATAGAGCAGAGGACTGAGCACACAGCCTTGAAGTGCTCCCGTACTGATCATTATTGTGGAAGAAATGTTGTTGCCAATTCAAACAGACTGTGGTCTGTTGATGAGAAAGTCAAGGATCCAGTTGCAGAGGGATGCACAGAGACGCAGTTCCGTGAGGTTGGTAACTAGCTTGGAGAAGATGAAAGTATTGAGCTCCAAACTGTAGTCTACAAACAACAGCCTGACATATGTGTTTTTATTGTACGTGGTCAAGTGCATAGTGGAGAGCCAGTGAGATTGCATCCTCCATTGACCTGTTTTGGCGGTAGGCAAATTGTAGTGGGACGAGGTTCTTGTTGAGGTAGGAGTTGATATGCGCCATAACCAACCTTAAAACACTTCATCACCACAGACGTTGGTGTGACTAGTTGATCGATATTGAGGCATGTCACCTTACTCTTCTTGGGCACGGGTACTATTGATGCCTTCTTAAAGCTGGTGGGAATCTCATGCCTCAGTAAAGAGAGGTTGAAGATTTCCGCAAAAACTCCAGCCAGTTGGTCTGCACAGGTTTGAAGAACACAACGAGGTTCAGACGCTTTCCGGGGTTCACCCCCCTGAAGAATCTTCTGACGTCGGCCTCTGTGACTGTGATTGTAATACCATCAGGATAAAACTCTCTCAGGTCCCACCTCAGCCTCCTCCACTCCAGGGAAGCAGACCCAGCCTCTTTCCTCTTAAGTCAATCCTTCTACCCCAGGCAACAACCTGATCAATTATGTCCACACCCTCTCCAGTCTAATCACATCCTCTAGTATGGAAACTAGATATAAACAATCCAGCTGCCATCTAACAAATGTTTTCTATAGTGGTAATATAACCTACTGGCACGGAAGGCTGTGGAGGCCAAGTTAATGGATATTTTTATGGCAGAGGTTGACAGATTCTTGATTAGTAAGGGTGTCTGGGGTTATGGGGAGAAGGTAGGAGAATAGGGTTGAGGGAAAGCTATGATTGAATGGCAGAATAGACATCTGAATAGACGTCTGAGGAAGGGTCTCAACCCGAAACGTCACTCATTCCTTCTCTCCAGAGATGCTGCCTGTCCCGCTGAGTTGCTTCAGCTTTTTGTGTCTATCTTCAGCAGAATAGACTTGATAATCCCACAATTTATGAACTTATGAACCTGCCTGTTCTAACGTCCCATGATATGACAAATGAAGACAAACAAGCCACATGCCTTCATTACCTGTACCTGTGCTGCCACCTTCTGGGCTTCCAGAACTTCTGCTGCGCCACCCTCCCAGTCATTGTATTCCCCCGACCTGCATCACTGCACATATCAGATCAAACTCAATTTTACTAATTAATCAATATTGTATTTTATTTATTTAACTAATTAGCTTACAGTTAAATTATTTCATTCCTTTAGTTTATTGAATTAATTATATCAAGTTTGGTTGTTGAAATGTAGCTGAAATTAATTACTTTGGTTATGCTGCATTTGGAGTGATGAACTAATTGAAATATCCCACAGATAGTTTGAAGAAGGGTCCTCACCCAAAACATCACCTATCCATTTTCTCCAACAGGGATGCTGCGTGAACCACTAAGATACTCCAGCACTTTGTGTCTTTTTTTAATCGCATATTCTTGCAGGCTTTGAAGGGGAACTGCAGGATAGATGCCTAAATAGTGGACAACAGGAACATATACATCAATTTCTACAGCTTGGCGTTCAACACCATCATCTCCTTGGAACCTGTCATCAAATCAGGGAACTGGGTTCTGCTCCTCCCTGGGCAACTGATAATCTACTTGAGGGGTGCCAGAACAATAATCTCACTCTCAACATCAACAAGGGCAAGGAGCTAATTGTTAATGTTAGGAGGGGAAAGCCAAGGATTAATTAACCTGTCTTCATGGATGTGATGGTGGTGGAGTCAACATCTTCATGTTCCTGGGCATGCATGTCTTTGACCTGTTCTGGGCCCAGGAGATTAATGCAATCACAAATAAATGAAGGAGTACAGAGAGTGGTGGACACTGACCGTGTACTTACATCCCCTCACCGAAGGGATACATAAGAAGTACTGGCTCGAGAAGACAGCTAATATCATCAAAGACCCACACCAGCCTGGCCTGCTCTCATCTCACTACCACCAGAAATAAGATACACAAGCCAAAGAACTATTACCACCAGGTTCAAGAACAGCTTCATTCCATCTACCATCAGGCTCATGAACCACATCCACACCGCCGCATTAAACTACCATAGACTGTGGTAGATACAAAATGCTGGAGAAACTCAGCAGGTGAGGCAGCATCTATGAAGAGAATGAATAGGTGACGTTTCGGGTCGAGACCTTTCTTCAGACTGATGTCAGGGGAGGGGATACGACAAAGGAAAAAAGTAGAAGACAGTGGGACTAGTGGGAGGACTGGGAAGGGGGAGGGGATAGCGAGAGAGAGCAAAGGCTACCTGAAATTAGAGAAGTCAACGTTCATACTGCTGGGGTGTAAACTACCCAAGCGAAATATGAGGTGCTGTTCCTCCAATTTGCATTGGGCCTCACTGACAATGGAGGAAGCCCAGGACAAAAAGGTCAGATTGGGAATGGGAGGGGGAGTTGAAGTGCTGAGCCACCGGGAGACCAGGTTAAGACAGACTGAGCGGAGGTGTTCAGCTAAACGATCGCTGAGCCTGCTGTTGGGGTAGGAATTCTAGGAATGTCAACCACCTTAACAATGGAAGAATGGTCTGCCTGAGCGGATTTTCTTATTTTGGCTTGTCAATAACTCCTGGATTGAGCTAGTATTTGGTGGAAATATAAACATGTGTGTAACATATAACCATATAACAATTACAGCACGGTAACAGGCCCTCTCGGCCCTTCCAGTCCGTGCCGACCATTTGTTTTCCCCTAGTCCCATCTACCTGCACTCAGACCATACCCCTCCATTCCCTTCACGTCCATATACCTATCCACTTTACTCTTAAATGTTAAAATCGATCATGCCTCCACCACTTCTGCTGGAAGCTCATTCCACACAGCCACCACCCTCTGAGTAAAGAAGTTTCCCCTCACGTTACCCCGAAACTTCTGTCCCTTAATTCTCATGTCATGCCCTCTTATTTGAATCTTCCCTACCCTCAATGGGAAAAACGTATCCACGTCAACTCTGTCTATCCCTTTCATCATTTTAAAGACCTCAATCAAGTCCCCCCTTAACCTTCTGCGCTCCAAAGAATAAAGACCTAACTTATTCAACCTTTCTCTGCAACACAGTTGCTGGAACCTGGCAACACTCGAGCCTTTGGTGAATTGGAAATGTTTAGAAACAGGAATGTCGATGGAGTCATGTGCTGGGATTAATGAGATGATTAGGGTGACATCACTGAAAGAACGGTAAAGATAAATGAAGATTTTGAATTTCTTTATTAAAAGTCCAGATGCAGTGAAAATACCAACATCCTAAATTTCATTGAAACACAATGCTTTTCAATGTTATAAATTATATAATTTATCCAAAAGAACTAAATATGTACAGTAGATTGTTCAACAAAATACTCATCCAAACCTACAATAAAGAGTTTCTAAGACAATTTAGAAATATTTGCAAAATACTTTTGAGGTTTGGGTTCTTAAATCAAATATTCTTGATCTTCGTTATGTTTTGGATCCACTTGAGGCTTTTGCTAACATCTGAGTAAACTCCGTATCGGTTGTCCTCTCCGCAGCCATCTCCCCACGACACCGTCCCTCCCAGGAACCAGCGATTTGTTTCTCCGTCCACAGCCACCATTGGACCTCCAGAATCTCCCTGACAAGCATCACTCCCACCTGAAACCAGGAGCAGAGGTGGTCAGAGCCACGTGTTACTTGCTTTGCTTAAACAAGGAAGTGTAACAAAGACTTCATTAGTACGGGCGTCAGGGGTTATGGGGTGAAGGCAGGAGAATGGGGTTAGGAGGGAGAGATAGATCAGCCATGATTGAATGGCAGAGTAGACATGATGGGCCGAATGAACTAATTCTGCTCCTATCACATGAGTTTATGAACTATGAATGTTATCAACCACTTTGGCTTCTGCTGGAGTAAAAGGGATTGTCATAACCACATCAGGAAATCCACAGAGGAAAAAGATAATCAGGAGATTTCGGAAATGTTAAGGTTTTTTTCAGTCGAGCATTAGGAAAGCGACCTGATGGAGGATTTCAAAATCATGAAAGTTTTTGAAGAGGTAACCAAGTCGGTTGATGAAGGCTGGACCGTAGACATAGTCTACATGGACTTTATAAAGGCCTTTGATAAGGTTCTGCATGGTAGACTGCTCTGGAAGATTAGAATGCATGGGATCTAGGAGGAATGAGCTATGGAATTAGCTTCACAGTAGGAAGCAGAGAGCTATGGTGGAAACGTTCTTCAGACTGGAGACTTGTGACTAGTGTGTCTCAGGGATTGTTGCTGGGCCCATTTTGTTTGTCATCCAAATCAACAATTTGGATAAGAATGTACAAAACATGATTAGTACGTTTGCAGATGACACTAAAATAGGTGTTGTCATACAGTGAAGATAATTGTCAAGAATTACAGAGGGGTATTGATCAGCTGGGCAAGTGGGCTGAGGATATGGTTAATGGAGTTTAATTCAGAAATGTATGTTCTTGCACTTTGGGAAGTGGAACCAGAGCAGGACCAGAGTGAATGGCAGGGACCTTGCAGTGTTGTAGAGTTGAGGGATCTAAAGCACAATAGTTCTCTGAAAGTGATGTTACATGTAGGGAGGGTGGTAAAAAAGGCTGTGGACACACTGGCTTTCATCAGTCACAATATTGAGTAAAGAAGTTGGGATGTAATGTTACAGTTGTACGTTGGGGAGGCCACATTTGGAGTATTGGGTTCTGTTTTAGTCACCAAGAAATTTCTGTTCTGGAAATTTTAAACTACTAGTAGCCTATTCATGGGAGAAAGATTCTGGGACAAGACGTGGAGGTATTTGAAAGTGATTTAAAATAATATTGCGGTGGAGCTGCCAAGATGAACCAACACGATGACAGGTGGAATGGTCGGATCCTACTTCCATTGGATTGGACAATGACTGCAGTTATATACATTCATCTCTTCAACCTGTCTGATTGGGCATGTGATCTAAAATTATCTGAATGGAATATAGCCATTACCTTCCTTTAGTCCTGCACAAATCATATCGTCTGTGACTTGTCTTCCAAGCTGGCTATAGACATCCTTGCATTCGTTATGGTCTACGACTGGAATCTCAATCTAAACAAGAAAGACAGGGTCAGTTTGTGTTAAATGGTGAATGCAAATGTACCACTGATCATAAATATTGCTATGACCATTCTTCCGCCGTCTGTGTTCGTTCCGGACTAGAACAATCTCAGAATAATCTCTAAAGTCCCTTCGGTAAAGTATTAGACACCCACAAGGCCGGCTGGTTCAGGAGGTTAAAGCAAATGGGATCCAAGGTGAGCTGGCAAATTGGATTCACAAATGTCTTCATGATAGGTGGCAATGGGTAATGGATGATTTTCTGAGTGGAAGATTAGTAGTGTACTGCAGTATCAATGCTGGGATTTTTGCGATTTCTGATCAATATTAATGACATAGATGCAAATGCAGGAGGTATGATTAGTAAGTTTGCAAATAACACAAAGGTTCCTGGCAATCTGGAATAGAAACTGTTTGTCTAAAGCTATAGCAGGATATACAAAATTATCAGAGGCATGCATA
The DNA here is from genome assembly GCA_035221665.1 of Okamejei kenojei. NCBI lineage: Eukaryota > Metazoa > Chordata > Chondrichthyes > Rajiformes > Rajidae > Okamejei > Okamejei kenojei. The sequence goes on along the minus strand of CM069144.1, from coordinate 63,198,468 downwards.
AAGGTAATTGTGACTTTTCCCCTGGGTGAAGATGTCAAATACGAGAGGCAAAACTTTGAGGTGAGAAAGGGAAAGATTAAAGGGAATTTAAGAGGCCATTTTATTTTTTACAGAGAATTGTAGGTGGTGGAAGCAGATAAGATAGCAATATTTCAGAGCAATCTGGACAGACAAATAACAGGAATATAGACCTTGTGCAGGTTAAACTGACACGGTCAACACAAACACTGGGCCAAAGGGCCTATTCCTGTGCTGCACTATTCTTTGTGGACCAGGTGAAGAGTTAGATGGAGAATTCAAGGCTGGAATTCCTGGCAAGTGCAAGATGATACATTTTGGGAAGTCATATAGAGGTAGGTGTTTAGTAAATGGTAAAGCATTAAGGAATGTCGATGAACACAGAGACCTTGCTATTCAAGTTACATAGGTTCATAGTTTATATAGCAACATAGTTTAGTTTAGCTGCCACAGGTGGATAGAGTGGTGAAGACGACATATGGCAAGCTTGCCTTCATCGGGTGGGCTATGTCAGGATGTTTCTATTAGCTATTTAAAAATTCCAATCTACCAAATGCCACAATGAATGTGCCTTTGGATTTCTTCATCAGCTATTTTCAGAATAGCCTTGTACAGAGTCTACACTATTCCATATTTTTCTGCACCTGGGGAGGGAAATAGTCGGGCGGCGTTTCAGGTCGGGACCCTTCCTCAATCTGAAACATCTCGACCTGAAATGTCTTCCGTTCATTCCCTCCACTGATGCTGTCTGACCCACTGAGTCTGTCCAGCACTTTGTTATTTGCTCAAAATTTCACCATCTGCCGTCTTTGTATCTCCACAACATAAGTCTACATTACCATGTAATGTTGATATACAAATATATCAACATTACCAATTTTAAAGTCATTTGCAACTAACTGATCAAACCTCCTACATTCACATTCAAGCGTCCCAACAACCACCTCTATGATGAACCACTTGGCATGGGTTTTGAATCACAAAAATATTCAAGGCAATCACCATCTGTCTTCCAACGGCAACCCAAGTTTGGATCCAGCTGAACTTTTACATAACCTGCTGGCATGCCTTACCACATTCTTTCATCTCATCAGCAACTTGGATACGTTACATTCTGTCTCCTTTTCCAAGTTATTAACATAAATAGTGAATAATTGAGGCTAAGAGGTGATCTTTGGGACGCTCCTCCGCTGGTTAGGCAGATGGTTTAACAGGTTTAAGTGTGGATAAATGCACAAGGCCAAAGGACACATATCACATCTATAAGAAGAAAGGGGGGACATTTCTGGGACTTTGACAGATATTTAAATGTGCATTGAGAGATGCAGATGACTGGAAAGCAGTAAATGTAGATCCTTTATTCAAGAAAGGCAACTGCACATAATACTGCAGCATGACTTCCTGACTTTTATACCCGATGCCCCGACGGATGAAGGCAAGCATATCATATGCCTTCTTTACCACTCTGTCCACAGAGATGGGGGAAAATATACACCAGCATAAAAATATACAATGTGCAAGTCCTCGGAAGTGGGTGAGGTATAAATAACAAAAAGAGTGTCAAAGAACATTTCCAGCAAGTTCTGATTTTATTTCAGTTGCACAACTTTAGCAGTTTTCTGCTGTTGGATTCCCATTACTTATCTCAAGTAACCTAACCACCAGCTAACAGATGTGTTCTGCAGCGTGACAATAACAAACATACCTCCATCAGCGTCTCAGGAATCGAGTGCAGGAACTGTTTGCCCCATCCACTAACTATCACCATGTCACCTTCAAAACAAAACCAAACAATGCAGTTTCAGTATCTCAAACACACTGACTCTGAGCAAGAGCAGCTAATGTGCATGTAGTAACTGCCTCAGGTCAGACCCACCCCGGCTGGGGTCATCCAAAATCAGACCAGCCAATGTCAGTACCATAGAGGAAGGATAACTAATGCAGAAATAGGTCACTGTGATTTCCCTCCACAGCTTCCACAGAGACTGTCTGACCTGAGTTCCTCCAGCACTTTGCTTTTTGGGGGAAATGCAAGATGCCAAAAGAAAAGCAGCCCATGAACCACCAAATGGAAAAGTCAAAATATTAAACAAACATCAAAATGAGGCACAACCGGTGCAGGTCCAGGCAGGGGAAAAGATCCCAAGGAAAACAAAGATGACAGAAGTTTTGTTTGAAATATAATTACCACAGGAACTGCTTCAACTGGCCAAACTCAAACTTAGGATTTCTAATCCTGAGGGGGAGTTGATGTGACTGCACAAGAAAACCTAAGCAGGTATAGGCCACTCAGCCCCTCAAGACTCCTCTGCCATGCAACATCTGCCCATCTCCTCAACTGTGCCAGCTCCTGTAGCCCACAATTCCCCTGATCTTCCAAAAATATCTTTCTCCACACTGTAGGAATGTTAATGATTAATCCTTCACAACTAACTGGGGTGCAGAGTTATAGAGATTCACCCGTTTTTGCAAGAAGTTGTTACGCCGTACCTCAGTAATAAGTGTCAGACTCCCTGTATTGAAATTATGCAGAGCATTGGGTGTTGAGAGATTCCTGGATTTACTTTTCAGGAGGTGCCCACCCTGCACCCAATTCAGCCTATCCAGATAGATCGGACCATGGTCATAGTCAACATCCAGCAATCACCCCGACACTCAGTGGCCTCACCATCACTCAATCCCCCACTATTAATGCCCTGGGGGTTACCACTGAGCAGAAACTAAACTGATATCGTCACATACACAATGTGGCTAGAACAGCAGGTCAGAGGCTAGGAATCCTGCAGTGAGTAACTCACCCCCTCACTCCCCAAAGTCTGTCCACCATCTACAAGGCTCAAGTCAGGAGAGTGACAGAACACTCTCCACTTGCCTGGGTGAATACAGCTTCAACAACATTCAAGCAGCTTGTCACCATGCAGGGTATAGCACACATTATACTTGGTAGGCACCCCGTCCACAGACATTCACTTGCTCCGCCAGCATTGTAGCAGCAGTTTGTACCATCCACACGATGCACTGCAGCAACTCATCAAGCCTCCTCAGACAGCACCTTCCCAACCCCACCTCCTCACCCAGTTACAACAAAGGCAGCAACAGCACAGGGAACACCACCACCTGGGAGTTGCCCTCCAAGCACACTGACTTGGAAATATATTGCGGTTCCTTCATTGTCTGGGTCAAAATCCAAGAACTCCAGGATTTCAATGGATTAAATCAACATACACTATTCTGAGGAGCACAGAAACGGAAAGATCTGACGTGTAGAATAGTTAGAAATAACAGGGCAAATAGAGAAAAAAATGAAAAAGGCAAATGGAGCACAAAGCGATATAGAGTTAGAGTGCACAAGCAAGGAAGTCACGATGGACCTTTACAAAGCATTGCTTTGGTCACAATTGGTGTAATATACACAGATCTAAAGTAGATGCATCTTTAGAAAAAATCTGCAGGTCTTTGAGTGCAAAAGAGATTAATCATAGAATTGTACGGCACAGGAACAGGCCCTTTGGTCCAACTCGTCCGTACCGACTAAGATGTTTATCTAAATCCATTTGTGCCTCTACCCTTCCAAGTAATTTCTATCCAACTACTTGTCTAACTGTCTTCTACATGTTGTTATTTTACCTGCTTCAACTACTTCCTCTTACAGCTCATTCCATATACATACCCTCTGTGTGAAAAAGTTATCCCACAGGTTATTTTTAAATCTTTCCTCTCACTTTAAACTCGTGCTCTTTATATCCTGGGTTTCCTACTCTGTGAAAGAGGCGTTTCTCCCCCCCCATTTTGTGCACCTCACCCTTACCCCTCCAGTCTTCCAGTACCTCACAACTTGGCTAAAGATGATGCAATTATCACTGGAGACACAAGATACTGCAGATGCTGGAATCTTGAGCAAAAAATAAAGTGCTAGAGGAACTCAGAAGATCAGGTAGCATCTGTGGAGGGAATGGACAGATGATGTTTTGGATTGGGACCCTTCTTCAGGAAGTTGAGCAATGAAACATAAATTTGGAGTGAAGGATATGGGTGGAAGGGTGTGGGGGAGAGGGGGAAAGAGCGGGAATAAAAGGGAAATGCCAATCATCCTACCTCAAGTCAGGCGATCTGGACCTGTGCAAGAAATCTAGCTACAGCCATTGCAAAGCCATCAGGGACCAGACTAAACACACATCTGTCCATTGTGGCAAGGCTTGCATGTTTTAACGGACAAAAGGCGAAGATAGCCAGAATCGCTGGCCACAATGCAACCCTCCCCAACAAACTCGATGCACTCTATGCTTGTTTTGAGCAGGAGGTAAGTAGAATGATGGCACCTGCCCCGGCAGCATCGCAGACTCCAGATCAGCCTTCTAGTGAACCCATGGAAAGCTACTGGCCAAGATTGAGATCCTCAAAACCTGCACGGACCAGCTGGCAGGAGTATTCACAAACCTTGTTAACTTCTCTGTAATTGAATCTGAGGTTCTCACTTGCTTTAAGAAGACCACTATCATCCCAGTGCCAAAGAAAACTCAGACACCATGCCTTAATGACTGTCATCCAGTGGTTCTGACACCCACCATCATCACATCCACCTTCAACACACTTGTTGTTGCACATTAACTCCAACTTCACAGACAAATTTAATCCGCTGCAACATTTGGACAGCAAAGACTCCTACGGCAGACTCCTATTTATTAACTATAGCTCCAGCTTCAACGCCATGATTCCAAGCAAACCTATCGCCAAACTGCTGGACCAAGTTGTCAGCACTGCCCTCTGCCATTGGATCCTCGACTTCTGACTCATAGATCACAATCTGTAACGATAGGTGACAGAATATACTCCATGATAATTCTCAACACCAATTCACTGCAAGGTCACGTTCTCAACCCCATACAATACCCCTATACACTCAGAATGATGAGGCCTAGTTCAGCGCAAACTCTATTTAAAAGTTTGGAGATGATACTCGAAAGTGGGCCAGATCCCAAACTATGACAAAACAAAAGGAGACTGAAGCATGGTGTCAAGGTACAACCTTTCCCTTAATGTCAGCAGATGAAGGAGCTGGTCATTGATTTCAGGAAGCAGATGCACGCCCCAGTCTTCATCAATGCTGCTGGCAAAGATTGTTGAGAGCCTCCAAGTTTCTAGTTGTGAACATTTTAAACAATGTGTCCTAGTCCAACCACATTGCCAAGAAAGCACACTTCTTCAGAATTACTTTACTTCTTCAGAATACTAAGAAAATTTGGCATGTCTCCAATAACTTACCAAATTCTATAGACACACAGTAGAACGAATGGAGACTCTCACAGCTCAGTTTGGCAATTGTTCTGCCCAAAACTATGTGATTGGAAATAGTTGATACTAGACTAAGTGGGACCAGCTGGGTCCCAGTCACACGAGAGGCCTGGTCCCGCAAGGCAACCCATTCCCCAACGCAATATTCCACCACTCACCCGTTCCCCCAACGCAATCCGTTCCCCCAAAGCAAAATTCCACCACTCACCCATAGCCTCTAATTGTGCAGGCGCGGCTGACGGGATCCCGTTGTGACGCCCCTGATCCCCACTCCTCCCCTCACCCCCCCCACTACCCTCACCCCTCCACTCCGCCCCTTGCCCCCCCATCCCCCCCCATCCCGCCCCTTGCACACTCCATCCCCTCCCATCCACTCTTAGCAGCGCAGCCATTCCCATCCATTGGGTTCCTATTGTGATGTAGAACACGCAGGTATTACTGCGCAAGCGCAGCTGACGGGCACGGCAAGTGGAAAAGGGATTTATTAAAGCTTGAAATGTGAATAACTTAAAATATAACAACAATTTAAACATTAAAGATGAGATTTATTCAGTCCATTCTTTCTTTTTGCGTATCTCATTGCGTTCTGCAGCCAGGGGAGGGGGACGGCTTCAGGTGAGGGCTGTCAGGGGCTGGTGGGGGAGTATTCTGCAGCCGAGGAGGGGGATGGTTTCAGGCGGGGCCTGTCGGGGGTCGGTGGGGAGGTGGGGGAACGCTACCATGGCCTACCTCTGCCTACCCCTGCCACTGCCTACCCCTGCCGTTACCGCGACCGACCGCTGTCGCGGCCTGCCCCTGCCTACCACTGCCGTGGCCTATCGCTGTCTTGGCCTACCGCTGCTGCTCCCTACCAGCTTCAGGTGGGGGGCCGGTGGGGAGCATCCTGCAGCTGGGGACGGAACTGCTTCAGGTGGGGGCTGGTGGGGAGGAAGCGTCCTACAGCGGGGGAGGGGGATGGCTTCAGGAGGGGCTGTCGGGGGCTGGTGGAGCGTCCTGCACTCACTCCATCACCCCTCAAACCCCCCATCCACTCTTTGCGGCTCTCAGGCGGCGTAGCCAATCCCGCCCATTGGGATCTCATTGTGACTTAGAACACGCAGGTATTACTGCGCAGGCACAGCTGATGGGCACAGCAAGTGGAAAAGGGATTTATTAAAGCATAAAATGTGAATAACTCTTCAGATATAACAATATAAACGTTAAAGATGAGATTTATTCAGTCCATTCTTTCTTGTTGCGTCGGGGGCGGGTGGGGGTGTGTCATGCAGCCGGGCAGGGGGACAGCTTCAGGCAAGGCTGTCGAGGGCCGATAGGGAGGGGGGAGTGCGCTGCCGTGGCTTATCGCTGCTATGGCCTACCATTGCCCTAACCTATCGCTGCCTACCTCTGCCTCGGCCTACCACTGCCGCTGCCTATCACTGTCATGGACTACCGCTGCTGCTGCCTACTGCTGAGGCTCCCCACCGGCTTCAGGTGGGGACTGGTGGGGAGCATCCTGTAGCTGGGGATGGGACGGCTTCAGGCGGGGGGGTGTGTGGCAGGGGGGCTTGTAGGGGGAAGGGGATGTGTTGGCGGGGGGGGGCTTTTAGGGGGAAGGGGATGTGTGGGCGGGGGGGCTGTTGTGGGGGGAGAGGGGTGTGGGGGGTTTGGGGATCAAGGGGGACAGTGCTCGGAGAAAAGACGGGGGTTGTGTGGGAGAGGGGGACCAGAGGGGACGGGGCTGGAGCTGACGGTGCGATGGTGACTCACAGCGGGTGCTGGTCGCTGGACGTTCTCCTCTGCCGGGATCAGTCTCTGCTTTCCTTTTGGCGACATCTCCCACGCTGGGAGATGGGCTTCCGGTCCCTCCGAAAATTGTGTCCGGTTGGAAACCTCCGCCGGCCATCCTCAGCTCCGATGGCGCAAGAAGGGGCGGACCGTCCCATGGAGTGACAGGAGAATAGACTAGCCCACGCGGCTCCGAACGGCAGAAGAGATCGATCTGCGCACGCGCAGTTTTTACATTTTTTTAACCTCGCTAACTTTCACATTAGACCACCTATCGGAACGAAACTTGGTGCAATCGCAGCACAGGAGAACGGTGAGTCAGCTGGTGAAAAATCGTAGTGCTATCACGTACCGTTTTTGCGCAAATAGAATGCCCGCGCTAACCGGAAGATAACAAGATCAGAGCTTTAGTTATATATAGATATATAGTCCACCAGGCAAACCAGCCTCTCCACCTCCACCCCCCACCGCCCATAATCAACAGTTCATGCTGCCTCAAGAAAGCAGCGAATATTATTAAGGTCCATTAACACCCTGATCAATCTCTCTTCTCCCCTCTCCAAATGGGCAGAAGATGCAAAAAGCTTGAAAGCACTAGATATAGCAACAGTCTCCTCCCAACTGATATCTTGAATAGACTTATCATTCGCTGTAATCCCAATCAGATAATATACCTTGTTTTAGCCTTGCACCGTTTTGATCTGCACTTTCCGTGTAGCTGTAACACTTCATTCTGCCCTCTGCCGTTTATCTCTTTTACACTACCACGTATGATATATTTGCCCGTTTTATTTTTACAGTAACTCATCATAATAATAAACCAATCTAAATCCCATATACAGGCAACACAAAGGAGAAACACTGGAGAAACTCAGCGGGTGCAGCAGCATCTATGGAGCGAAAGAGATAGGCTATGTTTCGGGCCAAAACCCTTCTACAGACCCATATACAGGCAAATGAGACAAATGTAGGAAGGCAAAATTGGGCCAAAATAGACACAAAATGCTGGAGTAACTCAGCGGCCACCTGGAGTTACTGCAGCATTTTGTGTCTATCTTTAGATTAAACCAGCATCTGCACTTCCTTCCGACACACTGGGCTAAGATCTTGTTTCTGCATTGTATAACTCCATAATCCTATGGCCTTGGCAAAACTTGGAGTGTAGAATGGAGTTCCTCCAGGAAGTGGAATGGGAGGAGGTTTAATCAAAATGGCCAGGATGCATCCATCACTAAAAACAAAGTGCTGAAGGAACTCTGTGGGTCAGGCAGCATCTGTGCAGGAAATGGATAGATGTTAATCACGTGGTTAATCCCCGGGTTCGCGGGACTGTCATATGAGGAAAGATTGGAAAGACTGGGCTTGTATTCAGAATTTAGAAAGATGAGAGGGGATCTTACAGAAACATATACAATTCTAATTGGACTGGACAAGCTAGATGCAGGAAAATTGTTCCCAATGTTGGGGAGTCCAGAACCAGGGGAAACAGTCTCAGAATAAAGGGGAGAACATTTAAAACTGAGATGATTAAAAAAAAAATCACCCAGAGCATTGTGAACTTGTGGAATTCTCTGCCACAGAAAGCAGTAGAGCTCATTCACTGGATCAATTTTAAAAAGAGTTAGATAGACCTCGGGCGTAGCGGAATCAGTGCCTCTGAGGAGAAGGTAGGCACGGGTTACTGATTGTGGATGATCAGTCATGATCACAATGAATGGTGGTGCTGGCTCGAAGGGCCAATTGGCCTCCTCCTGCACCTATTTTCTATGTTACTATGAGGACCCTTCTTCAGGCTAATTGACTGTTAAGTCAGAACATTACCAATGCCGCATGCATTGATGTACGCGATGTTGCTGATTTACCCGTATGTAGAGTTGAAGTGGAGCTCTCTGGCAGACAGATCGGCATTATATAATCCATCATTTTCACTTTACTCGGTAGTTCCATCAGTGCAATGTCATATTCAAAAGTTGACCCATTGTAACGGGGATGAGTGATGACATTTTTGGCATGATACTCTTGTTCTGTCTCTTCTTTTCTCAACGTTTTCTGTCTTCCTGAAACACAAAGGCTGGAAAGTGATGGAAAATTAATACAATCCCCAGCTTCCAGTCTGCAGTAAATCAGGCCCTTGAGTCCCACCTAATTCCATGGCTTCTCAATTTCTCTGTTCATAGTGACCAACACAAAGAGCATATATTCTGAAGGTACACAAAAAGCTGGAGAAACTCAGCGGGTGCAGCAGCACCTAAGGAGCGAAGGAGATAGGTAATGTTTCGGGCCAAAACCCTTCTTCAGACTGATGGGAGGTGGGGGGGGGAGAAGAAAGGAAAAAGGAGGAGGAGCCCGAGGGCTGAGGGAGAGGTGGGAAGGGGAGGAGACAGCAAGAGTTAACAGAATTGAGAAAATTCAATGTTCAAGCCAAGAGGATTCAGACTCCCCAAGCGGAATATGAGGTGCTGTTCCTCCAATTTGCGGTGTTGCTCACTCTGGCCGTGGAGGAGGCCCAGGACAGAGAGGTCGGATACGGAATGGGAGGGGGAGTTGAATTGCTGAGCCACCAGGAGGTCGGGTTGGTTATTGCGGACCGAGCGGAGGTGTTCGGCGAAACGATTGCCAAGCCTCCGCTTGGTATCACCGATATAGATCAGCTGGCATCTAGAGCAGCGGATGCAGTAGATGAGGTTGGAGGAGGTGCAGGTGAACCTCTGTCGGATCTGGAAGGACTGCTTGGGTCCCTGAAAGGAGTGGAGAGGGGAGGTAAAGGGACAAGTGTAGCATCTCTTGTGGTTGCAAGGGAAAGTGCCTGGGGAAGGGGTGGAGCGGGAGGGAAGGGAAGAATTGACAAGGGAGTTGCGGAGGGAGCGGTCTTTGCGGAAGGCAGACAGGGGGGGAGATGGGAAGATGTGGCGAGTGGTGGGGTCACGTTGGAGGTGACGAAACTGGCGTACATTCTTAAGTCCTGTTACATTTTGTGTGGCTAGGGTTCCCAGGACCACTACACATGAGACATGTTGTGACTACAAACCTAGCCTGGCATTGATAGATCATCAGACAGCAGTGAATGAAATGCAGCTTGAACTAGTCTGACATTTGTAAAGCACTTTAACAAAATGACAACTTACGCAGTATAATTAGAAAATATTTTCTATCTTTTTAAAGATTAATGGCAGTAATTTAAAATCTAGTCATTCACAAGTGATGGTGAATTAAAAAAAAGATTTTCTATAAACTGATTTTCAGTTATATTAATCACACCACAAAATTAACTCTGCTGAATATAAGCAGATTTGTTAAATCAATGTTTAAAAATGACATTTTAAAACATTGAATGCATTGAGGCAGATTTTTGGTTCGGTATTATGAAAATAAACTTGATTGGGGACCAGTTGGGCGAATGGGAGTAATGTTCCAAGCAGGGTCTTTATCTGTTTCTGGGGCGCAGATGTTGTGGGAGTGCAGTATTTGATCACTGTCCCTCATTCCCTCAGCTGGTGATGGTGCCCAACGCAGTAGTATGCTTCTAAAAGACAGAACTTTGAGGAGGCATATTCAGGAAAGATCTTTCCCACCTCAGTCAATCCTTCCCCCACTCCCATTGGCAGAAGACACAGAAGCTTGAAAACACAAAACACTGATAATTCCGGTATGTATATCCGTAACTGTATTTAGTCTGTTCAGTGAAGACTAGAATGCTTTAAGTCATCCTTTATTTCACCATGGTGACCAGGTTTCTCTGTACCGCCCTGGGAGGCTCTCCCAGTGGATCACGGAGAAACACATGTACTCAAACAAAGGAATTAGCATATATGTATGGCTGATACAGTGGGAGGTAACTTACAAAGGGTGGTGATTCTAGACTAATACCTACTGTACCACCTGGTTATATAGGTGGGGACAATCTTTCTACCCAATTACAATCATACACAGCATAATACATCTTAGCCAATTACAATACCATTAAACATCACATAAACAGTTATACAGGAAAAAATGTCACAGCAAGGATAATAAAACTTAACTAAATGATGTAAAAATAAAGACATTAAAACTTCTCAGAATACTTAAACCTTAGTCCTAAAGTATCCCCAATTTTACATATTCTCATTCCTCCCTTTTATCATTCCATGATAACTCCCCATGTTCGTACATATCTATCCTTCCCAGTCATTCAAAGTCTTCCTGCACCTTATCAACATACTCAGTCTTTGCTTCATCACATACTTCATCCCGTCTCACCAATAACATTCTCGGAGCACCTTTGCCTTCCAGTGCTGTCTGCATCCACCCCAATACACATTTTACAACTGCTAATCCTACAAAAATACAAATAATTGCAATAGCCATGTTGAAAAGGGGATGAGGCGGTTCCCTACTGCACGAGTACTGGGCAGGTTAGTAGGCCACCCACTAGATACGGCGATTTTGTTTAACCTTACTATACTCCCTCAGCATATTGTTTAAAGTGCTGTAGTTGCTTTTCATTTCTACGAGAAGAGATGTAGATTGGCTATTGCATGTTAGCCAATTAGAATGCTAAGTAGTTATAACCCCGTCCGGTGTATAGTGTAAGAACTCGTTTATCATATTCAGTAGATGCAGCAGACTGAATGTACAATGTACTGCATTTCTGACACTGGAATGTCTATTAAAGATGCTTACACCTTTACCTGTGTGTGAGTCAGGTAATTACACAAGCCACACGATCTTATGAAGTATCTCAGCAAGCAATGCAATAGCAATTAGCTCTTTCATGCCTTTGGATAATATTTCACACAAAACAATTAGATTCCCACACTACAAAATTTACACATCAAAATAAATTCCACAATAAAATAAATTCCACAATAAAATAAATTCCACAATACCCCTCCACAAAAGTATTTTAGAATGACAAAAGTTAACAATGAAGGAAGTAATTGAATTCAATAGTAAATCTGAAGAATCTGTGTACTGCTTTGTGAAAGCACTGGACCAAGCACAATTCTTATCAGCAGAAGAATGCTGTTATCAGAAAAATGTGATATCCTTCTTACTTCTTCAATTTTAAAGCAAAATCATACAAACTTAAACGAAAGCATAAACAAATTTAAGCAAGAATATTATCAAACTTAAGCAAAAATAAGTCACTATATACAGAATTAAACCACACAAACTTAAACAAAAACATTCAATAAAACACTTTGACTTAACAGAATTTAGAACAGAACAATTTTGATCGCAGTCCTGAAATACCACAGACACCCCTTCCCACCTTGGCGCTGAAGTAATATATCAATTTTTACTTCAGCCCGAAACCCCTTCCCAACCTTTTACACAGCACAGGCTCTCAAAGTAATTTATCAACTTATACTGAATTTCTACCTCGAAGCTGATTTTAAAATAATTTTTCAAATTATTCCTTCAGCCCGAAACGTATTTCCAATTACCTCAATACTGAAATGTTTCCTTAGCTGAACCCCTTTATCAATATAACCAACCCAATAACAGTGTTTTTCGGACCACTACCCTCACTCTTCGGGAAGCCTCTTGAAGGCCAGCGAATTGCCGAGCAGCAGGATCAGCGAATCGGAGGAAAACCGATGGAATAAAATCACTCATCGGGGGCCCAATTCCTAGATTCCCTGACCCAACACTCAACCCTTATACCGCAAACCTGCGAGGGCCTCCTCTGAGATCCCGGACGACAGCCCCCAAATGATAATTCCGATATTTATATCCCTTAGTCCATTCAGTGAAAACACCGACTAGAATACTTTAAATCATCCTTTATGTCACCATGGTGACCAGGTTTCTCTGTACCGTCCTGGGAAGCTTTCCCAGTGGATCATGGAGAAACACATGTGCTCAAACAAAGGAATTAGCATTTACATGGTTGATACAGTGGGAGGTAACTTACAAAGGGTGGTGATTCTAGACCAGTAACTACAGTATCATATGGTTATATAGGTGGGGTCAATCTACTCAATTACAATCATACACAGCATAATACATCTTAGCCAATTACAATAGCATTAAACATCACATAAACATCACCTGTTTTCCAGGAAAAATGTCACAGCAAGGATAATGAAACTTAACTAAATGATGTCAATACCATTAGTGATCACAATACCATTAGTTTCAATATAATTATGGAGAGAGTCAGAACTGGACCTAGGGTGGAGATTTTTGATTGGAGAAAGGCTAACTTTGAGGGAATGCGTAAGGATTTAAAAGGAGTGAATTGAGACACTCTGTTTTATGGGAAGGATGTAGAAGAGAAATGGAGGGCATTTAAAGGGGAAATTGTAAGAGTACAGAATCTTTATGCCCCTGTTAGGGTGAAAGGAAATAGTAAAACTTGGAAAGAGCCATGGTTTTCAAGGGAAATTGGACACTTGTTTCGAAAAAAGAGAGATATCTATAACCATATAACAATTACAGCACGGAAACAGGCCCTCTCGGCCCTTCCAGTCCGTGCCGACCATTTGTTTTCCCCTAGTCCCATCTACCTGCACTCAGACCATACCCCTCCATTCCCTTCACGTCCATATACCTATCCACTTTACTTTTAAATGTTAAAATTGATCCTGCCTCCACCACTTCTGCTGGAAGCTGATTCCACACAGCCACCACCCTCTGAGTAAAGATGTTCCCCCTCACGTTACCCCGAAACCTCTGTCCCTTAATTCTCATGTCATGCCCTCTTGTTTGAATCTTCCCTACCCTCAATGGGAAAAACGTATCCACGTCAACTCTGTCTATCCCTTTCATCATTTTAAAGACCTCAATCAAGTCCCCCCTTAACCTTCTGCGCTCCAAAGAATAAAGACCTAACTTGTTCAACCTTTCTCTGTAACATAGTTGCTGGAACCCTGGCAACATTCTAGTAAATCTCCTCTGTACTCTCTCTATTTTGTTGACATCCTTCCTATAACTAGGCGACCAAAATTGTACACCATACTCCAGAATTGGTCTTACCAATGCCTTGTACAATTTTTAACATTACTTCCCTACTCCTATATTCAATGCTCTGATTTATAAAGGCCAGCACACCAAAGGCTTTCTTTACCACCCTATCTACATGCGATTCCACCTTCAGGGAACTATGCACAGTTATTCCTAGATCCCTCTGTTCACAGCATTCCTCAATTCCCTACCATTTACCATGTACGTCCTATTTTGATTTGTCCTGCCAAGATGTAGCACTTCACACTTATCAGCATTAAACTCCATCTGCCATCTTTCAGCCCACTTTCCAAATGGCCCAAATCTCTCTGTAGATTTTGAAAATCTACTTCATTATCCACAACACCACCTATCTTAGTATCATCTGCATACTTACTTATCCAATTTTCCACCCCATCATCCAGATCATTGATGACATGACAAACAACAGTGGACCCAACACAGATCCCTGAGGCACCCCACTGTCTCCGGCTTCCCAACCTGACAAACACTCCATCCATGGGGAACCCAGGCCTTACTGAAATCCATATCATCCACTGCTTTACCCTAACATCTCCCATTCATCAAACATAGAAACATCATAGAAATTAGGTGCAGGAGTAGGCCATTGCCCTTGAATCCAATATGATCATGGCTGCTATCCCTACCGCCTGATCCCTTAACACACCAGATGAACTGCCTCAAACTGTCTTAGACCAACTGTGTGATGAAGTCTTCCATCTCGGTCTTAAAGGATGGGGAACAATCTTCCTAGCCTGCCTAAGTTTTCTATAGATCCCCCTTACTAAATTGAAGTCTATCCATATAGACAGTCCTGACATCCCCAGTTTGAACCTTCTCTGCTATGGCAATAATGCCTCCAAGTACTCAAATCCTTTGCTATGAAAGCTAACCCACAGCTTGCATGCCTACTTTCAATGATTCAATCGGTTTGTCAAACATGACCTTCCAGGCACAAATCCATGTTGACTGTTCCTGATCAGACCCTGTTTTATCCAGATGCTTATATATATTATCTCTAAGTATCCTTTCCATTAATTTACCCACCACTGACGTCAAACTAACAGGTCTATAATTGCTAGGTTTATTCTTTGAACCCTTTTATAAACAATGGAACAATTTCTGTCATATGCTCCTGCAATGCTAGGGAATATCCTGTACAGGAGCACAATCCCTCCATAGGCACTATTCCTTGGTGTTCTGAAGAAAAGAAATTGTTCAATATATCTCCCCATTCTTTTGGCTTGCAATATCCATTTCTGGTTCCAATTTTATCTACAATAATTATCATATGTAAAAGAATCTAGGAAGGCTAAAAGAAGATGTAGGTTGCTTTGGCTAAATCCAGGGTTTCTACAGCTATATTAATAGCCTCCCAGGGGATCCTGTCATGGAAACCAGGAAAGATAAAAGTGGATATCCCGTGACTTTTATATGTTTTCAAATGTGTCAAAGTACTTCCTCCTACTTGAATCTGATCAGTAGTTTGACAACCTTCTGGAATTTTTGAAGTTACTCAGTACTTTTTTTCCCTTACTTCAACAAAGTTCAGAGAGTATGGTGGATGGCTGTTTGTCAGGTTAGCCGGTGACCTTCTCCTGTGTTGGGACTGTTGTTTGTCATGTACATCAATACTGATGGGGTGGGAATAAGAAATATGCAGTTGATACAATATCTCCCATTTGGAAAGTGGGCTGAAAGATGGCATCTCTTTTGGCTCTGAACAGAATAACTGTGCATAGTTCCCTGCAGGTGGAATCGCTTGTAGATGGGGTGGTTAATCTTTGGGTGCTGGCCTCAGAGCTAATGGTGAGACCAATTCTAGAGTATGGTGTACAATTTTGGTCGCCTAAATAGGAAGGATGTATAGAGAGAGTACAGAGGCATGTTGCCTGGAGTAAATAAGAGAAAGAACAAGTTGCTGGAGCGAGAAGGTTAAGGGGGGACTTGATGAGGTCTTTAAAATGATACGTGGATAAGCTTTTCCCATGAGGGTAGGGAAGATTCAACAAAATGAATGCGAATAAGGGGTAACGTGAGGGGGAACTTCTTTAAGAGAATTTCCAGCAGAAATTTTAACTAAAAGGAAGTGATGTGACTAGATTGCTGTTTGTGCTGTAATTTTATATGTCAAAATAAAGAAATTAAAACTTAACTCAGTGAAAGAAACATAAAGGTTTCAGTATCCTGTACCTGTACCCCCTGATCTCTTTAGCCACAAGGGCCACATCTAACTCCTCTTAAATATATCCAATGAAAAAGACAGATAATTCCAGAGAGTGGAAAAATGTTTTCCTCATCTCGGTCCTAAAGGAATTCCCCCTTATCCTTAAACTGTGACCGCTTGTCCTGGACTTCCCCAACATCGGGAACAATCTTCCTGCATCTAGCCTGTCCAACCCCTTAAGAATTTTGTAAGTTTCTATAAGATCCTCCCTCAATCTTCTAAATTCTAGCGAGTACAAGCCAAGTCTATCCAGTCTTTCCTCATATGAAAGTCCTGACATCCCAGGAATCAGTCTGGTGAACCTTCTCTGTACCCCCTTTATGGCAAGAATGTCTTTCCTCAGATTTGGAGACCAAAACTGTACGCAATACTCCAGGTGTGGTCTCACCAAAACCCTGTACAACTGCAGTAGAACCTCCCTGCTCCTATACTCAAATCCTTTTGCTATGAATGCTAACATACCATTCGCTTTCTTCACTGCCTGCTGCACCTGCATGCCTACTTTCAATGACTGGTGTACCATGACACCCAGGTCTCGTTGCATCTCCCCTTTTCCTAATCAGCCACCATTCAGATAATAGTCTACCCACCTGTTTTTGCCACCAAAGTGGATAACCTCACATTTATCCTCATTATATTGCATCTGCCATGCATTGCCCACTTACCCAGCCTATCCAAGTCACCTTGCAGCCTCCTAGCATCCTCCTCACACCTAACACTGCCCCCCAGCTTCGTGTCATCCGCAAACTTGGAGATGTTGCATTCAATTCCCTCGTCTAAATCATTAATATATATTGTAAATAGCTAGGGTCCCAGCACTGAGCCTTGCAGTACCCCACTAGTCACTGCCTACCATTCTGAAAAGCACCCTTTTACTCCTACCCTTTGCTTCCTGTCTGCTAGCCAGTTCTCTATCCACATCAATACTGAACCCCCAATACCATGTGCTTTAAGTTTGTATACTAATCTCTTATGTGGGACCTTGTCGAAAGCCTTCTGAAAGTCCAGATATAACACATCCACTGGTTCTCAATTATCCACTCTAATAGTTACATCCTCGAAAAATTCTATAAGATTCGTCAGACTTGATTTACCTTTCGTAAATCCATGCTGACTATGTCCAATGATTTCACCACTTTCCAAATGTACTGCTATCCCATCTTTAATAACTGACTCTAGCAGTTTCCCCGCTACCGACGTTAGACTAACTGGTCTGTAATTCCCCGTTTTCTCTCTCCCTCCGTTTATTTTTTTATTTTTTTAAATATATTTTTATTAGAGTATGTAGACAGTGATTTAGCAAACATATGTTATGATAGCAATATTTCATGTACAACGGTCATACATTATTAGTATTGTCAAGTGAATCATTTTGACTAATTATTTTTTTTTTAAAGAGAGGAAAACAGTAAGAAAAATAAAATAAAAATCAACATCAAAAAAAGAAAATCATAAAGAATGGAATAATTTACTATTAATACATCATAGGAGATAAGATCAAGGAATATAGAATATAACTTTTCATCTAATCCTGAGTCCAAGTTTCAGTTAGGGTTCCCTGCCGAACCATTCTACCCTTTTAAGTAATCAATGAAAGAATTCTAACAAAAACTTCTTGTTTGTCCATTAGGGCAAATCTGATTCTTTCCAGGTATAGGGTCTCCAACATTTCCGTAATCCACATTTTAATTGTGGGGGATATAGGGCCTTTCCAAAATTTTAATATTAGTTTCTTCCCAATGATTATACTGTAATCTAGGAAATTTCTATGACTTGTTGTAAGAGTTAAACTTTGTTCTGATGTTCCAAGTATTATTAATTTTGGGTCCGGATCCAGTTTAGTATTAATACTTTCAGAAGTTACTTTAAAAATCTCAATCCAGAAATTCTTAATTTTTATACAATTTGCAAAAGTATGTGTTAAATTAGCCTCTGGATGTTGACATTTATCGCAGGTAGTGGATATCTGTGGAAAGATTCTATTTAATTTAACTTTGGAGTAATGTAATCTATGTAATACTTTAAATTGTATTAGAGCATGTCTGGAGTTTACCGAGCATTGATGTATATATTGTAAACTTTTGTCCCATATATCTTTCGTTATGGATTGATTTATTTCATTTTCCCATGTATGTCTATATGATTCCGTCGATGGTATCTCGCTATCTAAAAGGGTATTGTAAATATAAGTTGTTAATTTTTCTGTATTAGGATGCTTATTCAGACATTCATCAAGGATTTCTGGTTCCCTATTCCTATAATCTTGTGTATTTGACCTAACATAATCTCTGAGTTGTAGATATCGAAAACAATTATTTGAGTGTAACCCATAAATCTGTTGCAGTTCCTGAAATGAAAGATAAGTGCCTTTCTTATAAAGGTGTTCCATCTTTTTGATTCCATAGTTGATCCATTGTGTAAAGCCTTTATCCAGCATGGAAAGTTTGAATAAGGGATTGTTTACAATAGGGAGACGGAGTGGTATATTATCCAGGTTTTTAAAGCCTTTTTAAATTGTTTCCAGATCCTAATCGGCCACCATTCAGATAATAGTCTACCCTCCTGATTTTTGCCACCAAAGTGGATAACCTCACATTTATCCACATTATACTGCATCTGCCATGCACTGCCCACTTACCCAGCCTATCCAAGTCACCTTGCAGCCTCCTAGCATGCTCCTCACACCTAACACTGCCCCCCAGCTTTGTGTCATCTGCAAACTTGGAGATGTTGCATTCAATTCCCTCGTCTAAATCATTAATATATATTGTAAATAGCTAGGGTCCCAGCACTGAGCCTTGCAGTACCCCACTAGTCACTGCCTACCATTCTGAAAAGCACCCTTTTACTCCTACCCTTTGCTTCCTGTCTGCTAGCCAGTTCTCTATCCACATCAATACTGAACCCCAAATACCATGTGCTTTAAGTTTGTATACTAATCTCTTATGTGGGACCTTGTAGAAAGCCTCCTAGCATCCCCCTCACACCTAACACTGCCCCCCAGCTTTGTGTCATCTGCAAACTTGGAGATGTTGCATTCAATTCCCTCGTCTAAATCATTAATATATATTGTAAATAGCTAGGGTCCCAGCACTGAGCCTTGCAGTACCCCACTAGTCACTGTCTGCCATTCTGAAAAGCACCCTTTTACTCCTACCCTTTGCTTCCTGTCTGCTAGCCAGTTCTCTATCCACATCAATACTGAACCCCCAATACCATGTGCTTTAAGTTTGTATACTAATCTCTTATGTGGGACCTTGTAGAAAGCCTTCTGAAAGTCCAGATATAACACATCCACTGGTTTTCAATTATCCACTCTACTAATTACATCCTCGAAAAATTCTATAAGATTCGTCAGACTTGATTTACCTTTCGTAAATCCATGCTGACTTTGTCCAATGATTTCACCACTTTCCAAATGTGCTGCTATCCAATCTTTAATAACTGATTCTAGCAGTTTCCCCACAACCGATGTTAGACTAAATGGTCTGTAATTCCCCGTTTTCTCTCTCCCTCCGTTTAAAAAAAAGTGGGGTTACATTAGCTACCCTCCAATCCACAGGAACTACTCCAGAATGTTAAGAGTTTTGAAAAATTATCACTAATGCATCCACTATTTCTGTGGCTACATCCCTGAGTACTCTGGGATGCAGCCTATCTGGCCCTGGAGATTTATCGGCCTCTAATCCATTCAATTTACCCAACACCACTTCCCGGCTAACCTGGATTTCACTCAGTTCCTCCAATTTATTTGACCCCCGGTCCCCTGCTATTTCCGGCAGATTATTTATGTCTTCCTTAGCGAAGACAGAACCAAAGTAGTTATTCAATTGGTCTGCCATGTCCTTGTTCCCCGTGATCAATTCACCTGTTTCTGACTGCAAAGGACCTACATTTGTTTTAACTAATCATTTTCTCTTCACATATCTATAAAAACTTTTGCAGTCAGTTTTTATGTTCCCTGCCAGTTTTCTTTCATAATCTATTTTCCCTTTCCTAATTAAGCCCTTTGTCCTCCTCTGCTGGACTCTGAATTTCTCCCAGTACTCTGGTAGGTTGCTTTTTCTGGCTAATTTGTATGCTTCATCTTTTGATACTATCCCTGATTTCCCTTGTTATCCACGGATGCACTACCTTCCCTGATTTATTATTTTGCCAAACTGGGATGAACAATTGTTGTAGTTCATCCATGCAGTCTTTAAATGCCTTCCATTGCACATCCACTGTCAACCCTTTAAGAATCAATTGCCAGTCTATCTTGGCCAATTCACATCTCATACCTTCAAAGTTATCTTTCTTTAAGTTCAGAACCCTTGTTTCTGAATTAATTATGTCACTCTCCATCCTAATGAAGAACACAACCATATTATGGTCACTCTTGCCCAAGGGGTAATACTTAAACCTTAGTCCTAAATTGTCCCCAACTCTACATATTCTCAACACCAGACTCGGAAACAGCTTCTTCCCTTCTCTTATCAAGCTTCTAAACAGTCCTCCTAATAGTTAGGGCACTGTTTGATTCACCTCATTAAGCTGGAAAGAATTCAGAGAAGAGTAACAAGGATGATCCTGGGTCTCGACGGCTGAGAACTAAGGGCAGGCTGTGAAACGGACCTTCACCTCTTCCCCCACCCTCCAACTCTTGACAGTCAGTGGCCATCATGCCTTGGGGCTACAGGCCTGCCTGGTGTAAAGATGTTTTCAGAAGCAGGACACTCACCCAAGATGACTTTAAATGACGTGATGTTGATGAGCACAGAGTCGGTCTGCTCTGGGTTGTCTGGATCAGAGGGAAGATGAAGACAGTGTGCAGCAGTCACGACCCACTCCTTTCCTGCAGCACAGAGGGAACCATGGCTTAGTGAAAGCATGCACAGGCTTCTTTCTGTCAGCACAAACAACAAGCCAGTCCCCATGGGTCTCTGCGGCAGAGAATGAAGGGGAGGCCGTGAAATGGGCCCCGCGACACTGGGACCTACTCCACAGCACTGAGCCCCTCAGAACCGGGCCTCATCTTATAGCATTGGGCCCCAACCCTCAACACTGGGCCCCTACAGCACTGGGTCCCACCCCACAGCACCGGGCTCCGCCCCTCTCCCAGCACTGGGTCCCACAGCACCAGGTGGGATAGGAATGGGGCAACAGAGAGCAGGTAGAGGTATGTTCGGCAGGGAGAAACGTGAGTGGTGGTTACTAACGCAACGGGCCTCAGCATTAAACCCCAGCTTTTATATTTTAGTCCTCTCAAAATTAATGCTAACATTTCATTTGCCTTCCTTACTACTGACTTAAGGAGGGGGGAGAGGGGGGGGCAGAGGAGGGGGGCAGTGGAGGGGGGAGAGAGGGGGGGGAGGGGGGGAGAGGAGGGGGGAGAGGAGGGGGGGAGAGGAGGGGGGGAGAGGAGGGGGGGAGAGGAGGGGGGGAGAGGAGGGGGGGAGAGGAGGGGGGAGAGGAGGGGGGGGGAGGAGGGGGGGGAGAGGAGGGGGGGAGAGGAGGGAGGGAGAGGAGGGGGGGAGGAGGAGGGGAGAGGAGAAAGGAGGGGAGAGGAGGGGAGAGGAGGGGGAGGAGGGAGAGGAGGTTAGGAGGGGAGGGGGGAGGAGAGGAGGGGGAGATGAGGGAAGGGGAAAGTAGGGGAGGGGAGAGGAGGGGGGAGAGAGGAATGGAGAGAGGGGGGAGGAGATGGGGGGGGAGGAGGGGGGGGAGAAGAGGGGAGAACAGGCCCGGACAAAGCTTTTCGAAAAGGGGGGTGGCATGACAGGATCACAAAAATTCTATGTGAAATAATGTGTGAGATACGCTTTGTGCTCACAATTAATGCTCAAAGACTAAATCTTGGAAGCAAGAGTTATTTATTCCTCTCGACTCTGCAGCAGACCCGGGTGCCTCTCCAAATCGAGACACACCGAAGCCAAAGAAGACATCCCCCTTTATACACAGAATTTTACATTCAACCTCCCCTCTGGACCCTTCTCCAATCAGGGTCTGAGGTGCACAATCTGTAGGTACATCCCACCGTACATCCGCTCGCACCTCCCATATCATACATCGCATGTTCAAACATGTTCATGGTAATGAGCAGTTTCTTGACCAGGGGTGTGTTGTAATATTCATTTATTCTATTAAGCATGCTCAGTTGCTCATGACCTACCCTAGTTTTACCTCCTAGTGAACCCTCTCAGTTCTCCTATATCAGTACTAAAGCTAAGCTATAGTGACAAGGGTCCCATCTATCACTCCCTTCCACTGATATGGATCTCTCTACATCACTCCCTTCTACTTCTATACAATGCTATTACTTCTAACTCAAGGACTCAATGATGGGTCTGGCAACCTTCAGACACAGCTGTGTCAGAATCCTCTCTCCAGCCCCTCTCAGTTCGAATTCTCTTTAAAACTCCTTACTTTAATGGGGTTTAATCACTTTATCCCTCACATGTGTGCAGCGCACATCACGACGCCCCTCGTGGCTGGGGTCCAGGGCCCTGGAAGCTCTGTGGTTTTAGATGCTCTCTGGTGCATTCTGAGCCTTATTTTTGAGCATTTTTGCACCAAACCTATGACCAATATTTTAGAAATAATTTTGGTTGTCAAGAGTAATGAGTGGGTGGAAGGGGATGATTGGGGTCATTGTTGTTTTTTTTTTTTTAAATCAACTATTGAAGTTGATCTTGTTTTAATAATCAAGTTGTACTGTTGTAAAATGTTATGCAAAATGTTATGAAGAAGCATGCAAAAACTGCAAATAAAATACTGTTTTTGCAGTAAAGAAAACCTTTCTTTAGAAAATGTTTTGTGTGTTGATTTGATTGCCTGTTATAGTTCTCCTGACCTAACTACTTCACATCACATCAATTTCAACATGGAATAGTGATATGAATACAACATTTAGTTTGACTTCAATTTCCATCATGAAAATTGAAGTGAAACTAAATGGTGCATTTACATTACTATGCTCGCTTTCAAACTAACCTAGTTTACTGTCATACCATTATAACACATTCTAGTTCCATGATGACTCATAAACAAGATCACAAATCACATTTTAAATTCTCAAACACAATGTGATTGTGAATAATTGCAGAGCTGCCATGTTTCACCGAGTGTAATGGCCATATAACAATTACAGCACGGAAACAGGCCCTCTCGGCCCTTCCAGTCCGTGCCGACCATTTGTTTTCCCCTAGTCCCATCTACCTGCACTCAGACCATACCCCTCCACTTCCCTTCACGTCTCATCAATTTCCCTAGTTACCGCTTCAAAAAATTCAAGAAGGTTTGTCAAACATGACCTTCCAGGCACAAATCCATGTTGACTGTTCTTGATCAGACCCTGTTTATCCAGATGCTTATATATATTATCTCTAAGTATCCTTTCCATTAATTTGCCCACCACTGACGTCAAACTAATAGGTCTATAATTGCTAGGTTTATTCTTTGAACCCTTTTTAAACAATGGAACAACATGCGCAGTACGCCAATCCTCCGGCACTGTTCCCGTTTCTAATGACATTTGAAATATTTCTGTCATAGCTCCTGCTATTTCTACACTAACTTCCCTCAATGTCCTAGGGAATATCCTGTCAGGACCTGGAGAATTATCCACTTTTATATTTTTCAAAAGTGTCAGTACTTCCTCCTCTTTCAATCTCATAGTTTCCATAGCTACTCTACTTTTTTCCCTTACCTCACAGAGTTCAATATCCTTCTCTTTGGTGAATACCGAAGAAAAGAAATTGTTCAATATCTCCCCATCTCTTTTGGCTGTGCAGATAGCTGTCCATTCTGGTTCTCTAATGGTCAAATCTTATCCCTCGTTATCCTTTTGCTATTAATATAGCTGTAGAAACCCTTTGGATTTATTTTCACCTTTCTTGCCAAAGCAACCTCATATCTTCTTTTAGCCTTCCTAATTTCTTTCTTAAGATTCTTTTTACATTCTTTATACTCCTCTAGCACCTCATTTACTCCATGCCTCCTATAATTATTGTAGATATCTCTCTTTTTTCGAAACAAGTGTCCAATTTCCCTTGAAAACCATGGCTCTTTCCAATTTTTACTATTTCCTTTCAACCTAACAGGGACATAAAGATTCTGTACTCTTACAATTTCTCCTTTAAATGTCCTCCATTTCTCTTCTACATCCTTCCCATGAAACAAAGTGTCCCAATTCACTCCTTTAAAATCCTTACGCATTCCGTCAAAGTTAGCCTTTCTCTAATCAAAAATTTCCACCCTAGGTCCAGTTCTGACTCGCTCCATAATTATATTGAAACTAATGGTATTGTGATCACTGGTCCCGAAGTGCTCACTAACGCATACCTCTGTCACCTGTCCTGCCTCATTTCCTAACAGGAGGTCCAGCATTGCCCCTTCTCTGGTCGATACCTCTATGTACTGCTGCAAAAAACTATCCTGCACACATTTTACAAACTCCAAACCATCCAGCCCATTTACAGAATGTGTTTCCCAGTCTATTTTTGGAAAATTGAAATCTCCCACAATCACTATCTTGTGCTTACTACTAATATCTGCTATCTCCTTACATATTTGCTCTTCCAATTCTCGCTCCCCATTTGGCGGTCTATAGTACACCCCTAAAAGTGTTGCTACACCATTCCCACTTCTCAGTTCCAACCAAATAGCCTCCCTAGACGAGCCCTCTAATTTATCCTGCCAAAGCACTGCTGTAATATCCTCTCTGACAAGCAATGCAACACCTCCACCTCTGGTCCCTCCAATTCTATCACACCTGAAGCAACGAAATCCTGGAATATTTAGTTTCCAATCACAGCCCTCCTGCAACCATGTTTCACTGATTGCCACAACATCATATTTCCAGGTGTCAATCCAGGCTCTAAGTTCATCCAGGGTACACAAAAAGCTGGAGAAACTCAGCGGGTGCAGCAGCATCTAAGGAGCGAAGGAGATAGGCGACGTTTCGGGTCGAGACCCTTCTTCAGACTGGTCAGGGATCAGGGAAACGAGAGATATAGACGGTGATGTGGAGAGATAAGGAACAATGAGTGAAAGATATGCAAAGAAGTATCGGTGATAAAGGGAACAAGCCATTGTAAGCTGTTTGTGGTGTGAAAATGAGAAGCTGGTGCGACTGGGGTGGGGGAGGGAGATGGAGATGGAGGGAATGCCAGGGCCCGAGGGCTGAGGGAGAGGTGGGAGGGGAGAAGACAGCAAGGGTTAACAGAAATTGAGAAAATTCAATATTCAAGCCCAAAGGATGCAGACTCCCCAAGCGGAATATGAGGTGCTGTTCCTCCAGCTTGCGGTTTTGTTGCTCACTCTGGCCGTGAAGGAGGCCCAGGACCGAGAGGTCGGATGTGGAATGGGAGGGGGAGTTGAAGTGCTGAGCCACCGGGAGGTCGGGTTGGTTATTGCGGACCGAGCGGAGGTGTTCGGCGAAGCGATCGCCAAGCCTCCGCTTGGTTTCACCGATATAGATCATCTGGCATCTGGAGCAGCGGATGCAGTAGATGAGGTTGGAGGAGGTGCAGGTGAACCTCTGTCGGACCTGGAAGGACTGCTTGGGTCCCTGAAAGGAGTGGAGGGGGGAGGTGAAGGGACAAGTGTTGCATTTCTTGCGGTTGCAAGGGAAAGTGCCCGGGGAAGGGGTAGAGTGGGAGGGGAGGGAAGAATGGACAAGGGAGTTGCGGAGGGAGCGGTCTTTGCGGAAGGCAAAGTTCATCCACCTTACTTACAATGCTCCTAGCATTAAAATATACACATTTTATAAACCCACCATCCTTTATTCTCTGTCTATTATCTTTTTCATCTTTCTCGCCTACATTTTGGGTCCGAGTGCTTCCCTTCTCTGCCTCTTGCCCCACACCCTGTCCCCTAGCCCCCTCTACCTGAGTCCCTCCCCCCAGCCTTTCTAGTTTATAGTCTCCCCAGTAGCCTTTGCAAATCTCCCTGCCAGGATATTGGTCCCCCTCGGGTTCAAGTGCAACCCGTCCTTTGTGTACAGATCATGCCTTCCCCAAAAGAGGTCCCAGTGATCAAGAAACTTGAATCGCTGCCCACTGCACCAGTCCCTCAGCCACGCATTTATCCTCCACCTCATTTCATTCCTACTCTCACTTTCATTCCGACTCGTTACCCTTTTGGTCCTTCTCCTTAACTTTCCCCCCAACTCCCTAAATTCTCCCTTCAGGACCTCGTCACTTTTTCTGCCTATGTCATTGGTACCTATGTGTACCACAACATCAGGCTCCTCTCCCTCCCTTATCAGAATCTTTTGGACACGTTCTGACACATGCGAGACCCTGGCACCAGGGAGGCAAACTACCATCCGGGTCTCCCGACTGCGTCCACAGAATCGCCTATCCGACCCCCTAACTATAGAATAAGCCATTTGGCTTGTTTTGTGTGTCATTGATGATGGCATGCGTCTTTAAATTTTAGACTGCCAGTTACATTGTGGGTGGGATTTATGACTTATTTCTGGGCGTGTCTTGCGCAGAAGCTTAATTTTTTGTTTAGTTTCGGAGCAGCATGGATAAGGTTTACCCTTTGACCATGCGAAGTGTAATGGAGACACGAGAGTTTTCTAACATTTAAAGCAATAAGATGGAGTTCGATGAAGATTATAGTAACGAGTCGGAAGAAGTTTGGATGTATCTTATTGTTTTTCATCACCAGTAAAGAATTTATTCATCAAAAGACTGTGTTTTGGAAGATTTGTCTGTGAAGAAGCCCTGAAGGTCTCTGATGGTGAGCTTGCATGCGTATAAAGACCTTAACCAGGTTGACCTTCCACTTAACCATGCAGTCTACTTAACGGCTAAAGGGAGTAATCTCGTGAACGATATAAAAATCTGCCGCTACATTCAATCAAAGGATCCCTCCGACCATGGGGGTGAATGCCAGTCCCTGAGATTTGGCTAAGTTCTCGGAAGAGGTTTGGCCAGAAGACTGGTTCCAGCGGAGGAACTGAAGATAATAGGTCTCGGCCAAAGAAGGTCTTCAGGTCTATCGACAGCATCGACTTATCTGAAGATCTAAAGACATCATCACATAAATTGTGAGTAAAAATCGACTATTATTCTTTGAAATTTGAAGCTGCAAACCTTTAATTTTAAATGGCTTCTGTAAAAAGAGCCAGAAAATGTTTTTTCCAATCTGATTGGAGAAAGGAGACCGACCTTGGAAATTGTTTTGAAGTCTTGATAACATGCATTCCTTTTGAACTATCGTCATCTTTATGCCAATGGATGTCGGAGAGATGTTATCTGTAATATCAGTTTGTTATTGTTCCAAGAAATTATGTTTACAGATGGAGCAGAATTCAGAGAAGACTCATTTCGTTTAATTTAAAGACTTGCCGATCTGCCAAAACCTCTTTAAAATCATGGAGCCAGAAGATGAAGAAAGAGCCATGCCTGAAGAACCACGAGGTGGCGATGAAAGACCAATTAGACAACTTAAACTCACTGAGAAAGGCCAAGTTCTAGCTCTGAAGGGAGCCGAGAAGGAGGAAAACTCTATATGGGAACAAGTTAACGAATCAATTGCTAGATACAGAAAACCCATGTATCGAGAAGAAACAGATAATTCACAAGCTGCCTATTTGAAAGAAACCGAGAAGGAGAGAAACAAATTATGGAAACAGATTACCAGATTAATTGAGAAACAGAATAAGTTAATGGAATCAGAACAGAAAGTGATCAAGGTGAAATCTAATAGGTGCCAACTATTGAACCTCTGACAGGAGGTTGGCAAGCAACAAGATGTGCTGTTGGGTTTACAGCCGTCTCAGGAAGAACCCATAAGACACACCCAATGGGAGGAAGACATGGTGAAGATATTCAATGGATAAGGCAGAGGAGTGGTTTTCCGAAATGATGCCACAACTTACAAGCTTAGTAGCTGTAAGTACGATGCCAGAATGGAAGATGAGATTGCACCTGGGGATAGTATCTCTAATATATCTCCACGAGGATCAAGACATAAATCTGGTTCTTCAGCCAGTTCGGTATCAAGGGCTTCTGCTCGATTGGGAGTTGAAGCTGACCTAGCCGCTCTCTCAATAGCAGCGGATGCCTTGAGGATGAAACATGATATTGAGGGAGAAGAAGAAGAGATGAGGCGACGAAAGAAACAACTGAAACTAGACACAAAGACGGCGGTGGCCAAAGAAAAGAAGGAGATACTGGAAAGAGAGGGTTCAAGATGCAGCTCTAGCTCATCAAAGATGATGAGCGCTGGACAAAGAGAAAAAACTGCTCCAAGTGAGTCAGCAGTTGGATCAATGCCACAATCGAGGTCCACCGGATTTCATGGTTTTAAAAACCCATTGGAACAGAGTAAGATGGGTAAAACCTCATCTCAGCAAATGAGAGCTAGATCGAAACAAACTATTAATGGAATGTCCGTGGATGCTCGAGATAAACCAATAGCGGACCACGCTTTTCTGAGACCTGGTGCACAGGCTCGAGCAAGCCAATTTGAGTCACAGAGGCCTGTTTATCAATAGGTGGAGCCAAGCTAAGGTTATCAGGATGGATTATTGGCATTGGTGAAAAAGCAAACTGAATTCAACAAGATCATAGCTCGACAAAATACCTCTCTCATTCTACCACCAACAGAAATTCCTATGTATGATGGAGATCCTTTGCGGTATGAAGCTTTCGTAAGGGCATTAGAAGAAGTATTAGAAATTAGGATTAAGGATGAAAAGGAGCGCTTGCGATTTCTAGAGAAGTACACGTGGAAGTGTTCAGGTACGTAGAAAGTTGTCAAAATGAGCCAGACAGCCATGGCTATAAAAAGGCGAGAAGGTTACTTAAAGAACGTTTTGGTAATGAACAGAGGATTGCTAATTGAGATCAATGGAGAAGGCCCATGCTTGGAAAGAAATCAAGCCGCAAGATGGGGAGGGATTGAGTGATTAAGCAATATTGCTGAGAAATCTCGGCCACATGGAGGAAATGAATCTTCCAAGTAATACTAGAATCATCATTAGCAAGTTGCCCTTGAGAAAAAGGTGGAGATATGAAACAGGTGGAATAATGCATAAGAGGAACCAAGTAGCCAAGCTACCAGACCTGGTGGATTTCTTGGACAAGGAAGTACAGTACATGTTAGAGCCACACTACGGGACTAGTGAAGATCATAAACTGATTGCAACTAACAAAGGTTCTACCTTTACCAAAACTGAAGAAAGATCAGAACCTAAGAGAAGTAGTTTCGCGATCACAACCATACCCGTGGAAACGACAGATGGAATGAAAGGAAATGTGTCTACGAGCAAGCAAATAGTATTTTGTTTGTTATGTGATGAAGTTGGTCACACCATAAGATGGTGTCGAAGATTCAAGATGAAAGAATATGAAGATAAGATGGATTTCCTGAAAGAGAAGGGAATCTGTTTGAGATGTTTAAAAAAAGGACATACGATGAGAGACTGTAAGAGTCCTATAATTTGTTATAAGTGCAGGCAATATCACCCTGAAGCACTTCACACTGATAAGAAGCTACCAAAGCATTGGGAAGAGAAAGAACTGGAACAAATAGATGAAGAGCTATCAGAGAAAATAGAAGAGGATGAACCGGAGCAAACGGAACAGAAGAAGAAGCCAACTACTAGTGATGCTTTTATCTCGCCTCAAGTACCTGCTCATATTGGGGCCGGGGTTGAAGCTTGTAATTTTTCTATCTTACCAGTACAGGTGAGGAACAACAAGACGAATACAGCGTTGGAAACATATGCTTTTCTGGATCACAGAAATTCGACTACCTTTTGCACAGAAAACCTGACGAGAAGGTTGAACATCACAGGAGAAGAGACTAAGATTCGATTACGTACCATGACTAAAGTTAAAGAGAGCAGGAGTCATGACATTACGAGTATGGAGATATCCAGTCTGGATGAAGATAATTTTATACCAATATCTGAAGTGTTTACACATGGAACCATGCCTGTTGATCGTCAAAATATGCCAAGACATGAAGACTTGAAACAATGGTCTTACCTACAGGATGTCAGCATATCTGAAATAAATTCTGGTGTTGAACTACTTATCGGAACGAATGTTTTGAAAGCTTTGGAACCTATACAAATTGTGACGAGACACGGTGATGGACCGTATGCTACAAAAACCCGACTTGGATGGGTTATCTATGGCTCCTTGAGAAGGAACAACGAAAACAGGAATCAGAAGAACTATCCTACCATTGCTGTTAATCAAATATCTACTGATGAATTAGAAAAGCCGGTGATGAAGCAAGACCATCATGACTTCAATGAAAGTACCAGCAAGGAATCTGAAGAGATGTCGAAGAGTTGAAGTTCATGGATATTATGAACTACTCAGTAAAGATTGACGGGCACTATTGTGCGGACTTACCCTAAGTGTTAGTTAGTTTGTCAAAAGGCTGAGCAGAGCCACCAGAATTTGAAATGTAAGTTTGGCGAGAATACTAAATTTCATGAAGTAATGCCCATCCCACATAGGAAACCTGAATGGAAGCCTCTGGAGACTTGGCTGCCTACCCTAGGTTTCCATGCGGTTCCCGGAGGTTCCCGGAGGTTTTTGGTCAGTCTCCCTAATGGTCGAAAATGGTTTCCGATTCTGCTATGTTCCGGCGATTATTTCAAAAAATTCCAAACCGGCCGCGACTAAAAATAGGTTGCCGTTTTAAAAATCGGTAATTTTTTAGTCGAAGCCAGTTGCGATGCTAGTTGTAGGTGGTTGCCGGAGGTTGCAGGTGGTGGAAAGTAAGATCTCCCTGGTGGAATAAAACTGGGTGAAAAAAGGTTCTTACCTTCCACTATTATAGTGGAGCATCCACGATGCTGAGAAGCTTGTGAATGGTACGTACAGCGAGTTGGTCACACCGCAGGTTAAGCGGACAGAAAGGGAACGGGTGGCCATTAGCCAGCATAGCAGTAGGCAGGTGGTGCAGGAGTCCCCTGCGGTCATCTCCCTCCTACACAGATATACCATTTTGGATACTGTTGGGGGAGATGGCTCATCAGGGGAAGGCAGCAGCAGCCAAGTTCATGGCACCATTGATGGCTCTGCGGCACAGGAGGGGAGAAAGAAGAGTGGAAGGGCTATTGTAATAGGGGATTCAATAGTAAGGTGAATAGATAGGCGTTTCTGTGGCCGCAAACAAGACTCCAGGATGGTATGTTGCCTCCCTGGTGCAAGGGTCAGGGATGTCACTGAACGGCTGCAGAACATTCTGGAGGGGGAGGGTGGACAGCCAGCTGTCGTGGTGCACATTGGCACCAACGATATAGGTAAAATACAGGATGGGGTCCTACAAGGCGAATTTAGGGAGCTAGGAGATAAACTTAAAAGTAGGACCTCAAAGGTAATAATCTCTGGACTCCTACCAGTGCCACGTGCCAGTCAGAGTAGAAATAGGAGGATATTGCAGATGAATACGTAGCTTGAAAAATGGTGCAAGGGGGAGGGATACAAATTTCTCGGGCATTGGAACCAGTTCTGGGGGAAGTGGGACCAGTACAAACAGGACGGTCTGCACCTGGGCTTGAAGGGAACCAGTGTCCTTGGGGGAGTGTTGACAGCTAGTGCTGTCAGGGAGGATTTAAACTAAAGTGGCAGGGGGATGGGAGCATGAGCAGAGAGACAGAGGGATGTAAAATGAGGGTAGAAGCAATAGGGAGCAAGGTGAAAAGTAAAAGTGGCAGGCAGAAAAATCCAGGCCAAAATCAAAAAGGGCCACTTTTCAACATAATTGTATAAGTGGTAAGAGTGTTGTAAAAACAAGCCTGAAGGGTTTGTGTCTCAATGCAAGGAGCATTCGTAATAAGGTGGATGAGTTGAATGTGCAGATAGTTATTAATGAATATGATATAGTTGGGATCACGGAGACATGGCTCCAGGGTGACCAAGGCTGGGAGCTGAACATCCAGGGATATTCAATATTCAGAAGGGAGAGACAGAAAGGAAAAGGAGGTGGAGTAGCGTTGCTGGTTAGAGAGGAGATTAACGCAATAGAAAGGAAGGACATTAGCTTGGAGGATGTGGAATCGATATGGGTAGAGCTGCGAAACACTCAGGGGCAGAAAACGCTAGTGGGAGTTTTGTACAGGCCACCTAACAATAGTAGTGGAGTTGGGGATGGCATCAAACAGGAAATTAGAAATGCGTGCAACAAGGGTTATAATGGGTGACTTCAATCTACATATTGATTGGGTGAATCAAATTGGCAGGGGTGCTGAGGAAGAGGATTTCTTGGAATGTATGCGGGATAGTTTTCTAAACCAACATGTAAAGGAACCAACGAGAGAGCAGGCTATTCTAGACTGGGTATTGAGTAATGAGGACGGGTTAGTTAGCAGAATTGTTGTTCGTGGCCATATGGGCAAGAGTGACCATAATATGGTTGAGTTCTTCATTAGGATGGAGAGTGACATTGTTAATTCAAAAACAAGGGTTCACTTAAAGAAAAGGTAACTTTGAGGGTATGAGACGTGAATTGGCCAAGATAGACTGGCAAGTGATTCTTAAAGGGTTGACGGTGGATATGCAATGGAAGGCATTTAAAGGCTGCATGGATGAACTACAACAATTGTTCATCCCAGTTTGGCAAAATAATAAATCAGGGAATGTAATGCATCCGTGGATAACAAGGGAAATTAGGGATAGTATCAAAACTAAAGATGAAGCATACAAATTAGCCCGAAAAAGCAGCCTACCAGAGGACTGGGCGAAATTCAGAGTCCAGCAGAGGAGGACAAAGTGCTTAATTAGGAAAGGGAAAATAGATTATGAAAGAAAACTGGCAGGGAACATAAAAACAGACTGCAAAAGTTTTTATAGATATGTGAAGAGAAAAAGGTTAGTTAAAACAAATGTAGGCCCCTTGCAGTCAGAAACTGGTGAATTGATCATGGGGAACAAGGACATGGCAGACCAATTGAATAACTACTTTGGTTCTGTCTTCACTAAGGAAGACATAAATAATCTGCCGGAAATAGCAGGGGACCGGGGGTCAAATGAGATGGAGAAACTGAGTGAAAACCAGGTTAGCCGGGAAGTGGTGTTAGGTAAATTGAATGGATTAAAGGCCGATAAATCCCCAGGGCCAGATAGGCTGCATCCCAAAGTACTTAAGGAAGTAGCCCCAGAAATAGTGGATGCATTAGTGATAATTTTTCAAAACTCCTTTGATTCTGGAGTAGTTCCTGAGGATTGGAGGGTAGCTAATGTAACCCCACTTTTTAAAAAGGGAGGGAGAGAGAAAACGGGGAATTACAGACCAGTTAGTCTAACATCGGTAGTGGGGAAAATGCTAGAGTCAGTTATTAAAGATGGGATAGCAGCACATTTGGAAAGTGGTGAAATCATTGGACAAAGTCAGCATGGATTTATGAAAGGTAAATCATGTCTGACGAATCTTATAGAATTTTTCGAGGATGTAACTACTAGTGGATAAGGGAGAACCAGTGGATGTGTTATATCTGGACTTTCAGAAGGCTTTCGACAAGGTCCCACATAAGAGATTAGCATTCAAACTTAAAGCACACGGTATTGGGGTTTCAGTGTTGATGTTGATAGAGAACTGGCTGGCAGACAGGAAGCAAAGAGTAGGAGTAAACGGGTCATTTTCAGAATGGCAGGCAGTGACTAGTGGGTACCGCAAGGCTCAGTGCTGGGACCCCAGCTATTTGCAATATATATTAATGATCTGGATGAGGGAATTGAATGCAACATCTCCAAGTTTGCGGATGACACGAAGCTGGGGGGCAGTGTTAGCTGTGAGGAGGATGCTAGGAGGCTGCAAGGTGACTTGGATAGGTTGGGTGAGTGGGCACATGCATGGCAGATGCAGTATAATGTGGATAAATGTGAGGTTATCCACTTTGGATGCAAAAACAGGAGGGTAGACTATTATCTGAATGGTGGCCGATTAGGAAAAGGGGAGATGCAACGAGACCTGGGTGTCATGGTACACCAGTCATTGAAAGTAAGCATGCAGGTGCAGCAGGCAGTGAAGGATATGATTGAATCAAAATCAAGAATTATAAATTCTCATTTCAAAAATGGTTTCACAATTAAGTGGTACTGATTTTCAGTACTGATATTTTAGAATACATGAGGTTGCATGCAAAATACTGATTTTCAAAAATCCAGTTCCTGTATAATACGTTCTATTGCATTTACGTGATAAATACCAATTGCCCCAACAAAATACTGATTTTCAGCCATCAAAATACGGAAATGCTCAGTGAAACTTGCCAGCTCTGCAATTATTCACAATCACATTGTGTTTGAGAATTTAAAATGTTATTTGTGATCTTGTTTATGAGTCATCATGGAACTAGAATGTGTTATAATAGTATGGCAGTAAACTAGGTTAGTTTGAAAGTGATCACAGTAATGTGAATGCACCATTTAGTTTAACTTCAATTTTCATGATGGAAATTGAAGTCAAACTAAATGTTGTATTCACATCACTATTCCATGTTGGAATTGATGTGAAGTGAAGTTGTTTGGTCAGGAGGACCATTAAAGGTGCACTGCACACACTAACATAGTCTAACAGTCACAGGCAATCAAATCAACACACTAAACATTTTCTAAAAAGGTTTTCTTTACAGCAAAAACTTACAGCATTTTATTTGCAGTTTGTGTCTGCTCCTTTATAACATTTTACATAATATTATACAACAGTACAACTTGATTATTAAAACAAGGACAACTTCAATTCTTAATTTTTTTTAATGTATACAACAATGACCCAAATCATCCCATTCCACCCACTCATTACTCTTGACTCAACCAAAATTATTTCTCAAATATTAGTCATAAATTTGGTGCAAAAATGCTCCAAAATAAGGCTCACAATGCACCAGAGAGCATCTAAAACCCCATAGCTTCCGGGGCCCAGCCGCGAGTGACTTCGAGCTTCGCGCTCATGATGTGCGCTGCGTGCACATTATTTCACATAAAATTTTTGTGATCCTGTCATGCCACCCCACTTTTTGAAAAGCTTCGTACAGGCCTGCACTTCTTTGCCTTCTCTTCCAACCTGTCCAAGCCTTCTGCAGACTCCCTGCTTCCTTAACATTACCTGCCCCTCCATCTACCTTCGTAACATCCACAAACCTGGCCACAAAGCTATCAATTTCATCATCCAGATCATTAAAATAAAATATGAAAAGTAGCAGCCCTAACACCCACCCCTGCGGAACACCACTAGTCAGGTAGCCAACCAGAAAAAGCCCCCTTTATTGCCACTCTTTGCCTTCTGCCATTCAGCCAATCTTCTATCTGTGCTAGTACCTTGCCTCTAATACCATGGGTCCCTATCTTGTTTAACAGCCTCACATGCAGCAGCTTATCAAAGGCCTTCACATTCACTACTCATCTTTGTCCATCCTGCTTGTTACCTCCTCCAAGAAATCCAATAGATTTGACAGGCAAGATCTTCTCTTAACAAATGCTGATCATGCTGTCTTTGGCCTGTTTTATCAGGTGCTTCCAAGTACCTCAAAACTTCATCCTTAATAATGGACTTAAAAATCTTGCCCACCATTGAAGTCATGCTAACTGGCCCATAATTTCAGTTGGAGACTTCATCAGAACATAATGTCTCTAATATTTTCTGCTTTTATTTCTGGTTTTCAGTACCTGCGATGTTTTCATTGATGTTCACTGAGTTTCACTCACCGATTAAGGAGCCCCCACAGAATGGGATCCCGTTCTTTGATAACATTGCAATCCAGGGTGAAGATCCCCTTGACACTACTCTGCCCTGTGCGATTTTGGGCCGGATTGATGGCCTCTGTATTCGGGGCTCTCCACACACTGGAAAGTTGTACAGAAACAGTCATTCAACTTTGTACATTACAAGTAACATTCTGAGACTAAAGAATGAACACACAAGTTTCAAGTGACTGAATTCTCAGACACATTCACGAGGCCCATTCAGGCAAGGTCCCCATGCTTCCGTACACTGGTAAAAGGACAAAGGGCTAACTTAAGAGGTCAAAAGACCGAGGTCTTGTTCTTTTTTTTCCTCAACACAGCTAATGGTTAGAGACATCCTGCTAATGTTACTGGCAATTAAAGCAGAGGACACATTGTGTGCGGGGAGGGCACAACATACAGATGTGAGTAGGTGTGACAGAAGTACAAAGATCATGTTGATCAACGTAAAATGCTTCATGCCACAAATGTGGAATGAAACAGAGAGATGTTCACTATCAGGAAATAACAAATGTACCTCAGCAATAATATCAGCAGAAATGTTTGCAAATTCAGCTGTTAGTTAATAGCAAGTTTCAACTTTCGATTAAACAACCAAAAAGGTTAAAAGTCATGGAGACACAAGAGATACTGGAATCTGCATCAAAATATAGAACATAGAAAAGTATAGCACAGGAGCAGACCATTCAGACCACAATGTCTGTTCCCAACACGATACCATGTTAAACTAATCTCCTCTGCCTGCGTGTGATCCATATCCCTCCATTCCCTGTATACCCAGTTGCCTATCTAAATGGCTCTTGAACATCACTCTATTATCTGTCTCCACCACCACCCCTGGCAGCATGTTCCAAGCCCCACCACCCTCTGAATAAAAATCCTGCCCTGCACATCTCCTTTAAACGTTGCCACTTACTTTAAACCTATACGCTCTAGTCCTTGACATTTCGACCCTGTGAAGAAGATTCGGACTTTTCCCCGAGCCTACAAGCTTTTAATTTAGTTTAGTTTATCATTATCAGGTAAAGCGAAGAAGGGTCTCGACCCGAAACGTTACCTATTCCTTTTCCCCAGAGATGCTCTCCAGAGATGGAGATTTCTCCAGAGACGTAACTAGGAAAATGGACAAGGGAGAGCCAGTGGATGTAGTGTACCTAGACTTTCAGAAAGCATTTGATAAGGTCCCACATAGGGGATTAGTGGGCAAAATTATGGCACATGGTACTGGGGGTAGAGTGCTGACATGGATAGAGAAGTGGTTGACAGACAGGAAACAAAGTGTAGGGATTAACGGGTCCCTTTCAGAATGGCAGGCAGTGACTAGTGGGTTACCGCATGGCTCGGTGCTGGGACTGCAGCTATTTACAATATACATCAATGATTTGGATTAAGGGATTCAAAGTAACATTAGCAAATTTGCAGATGACACAAAACTGGGTGGCAGTGTGATCTGCGAGGAGGATGCTATGAGAATGCAGGGTGACCTGGACAGGTTGGGGGAGTGGGCAGATGCATGGCAGATGAAGTTTAATGCGGATAAATGTGAGGTTATCCACTTTGGTAGCAAAAACAGGAAGGCAGATTACTATCTAAATGGCGTCAAGTTGGGAAAAGGGGAAGTACAGCGGGATCTGGGGGTCTTTGTACATCAGTCTATGAAAGTAAGCATGCAGCTACAGCAGGCAGTGAAGAAAGCGAATGGCATGTTGGCCTTTATAACAAGAGGAATCGATTATAGGAGCAAAGAGGTCCTTCTGCAACTGTACAGAGCCATAGTGAGACCACACCTGGAGTATTGTGTGCAGTTTTGGTCTCCTAATTTGAGGAAGGACATTCTTGCAATTGAGGGAGTGCAGCGTAGGTTTACAAGGTTAATTCCTGGGATGGCGGGACTGTCATATGCTGAGAGAATGGAGCAGCTGGGCTTGTACACTCTGGAGTTTAGAAGGATGAGAGGGGATCTCATTGAAACATATAAGATTGTTAAGGGCTTGGACATACTAGAGGCAGGAAACATGTTCCCGGTGTTGGGGGAGTCCAGCACCAGGGGCCACAGTTTAAGAATAAGGAGTAAGTCATTTAGAACGGAGACGAGGAAACACTTTTTCTCACAGAGAGTGGTGAGTCTATGGAATTCTCTGCCTCAGAGGGCGGTGGAGGCAGGTTCTCTGGATGCTTTCAAGAGAGAGCTAGATAGTGCTCTTAAAAATAGCGGAGTCAGGGGATATGGGGAGAAGGCAGGAACGGGGTACTGATTGGGGATGATCAGCCATGATCACATTGAATGGCGCTGCTGGCTCGAAGGGCCAAATGGCCTACTCCTGCACCTATTGTCTATGCTGTCTGACCCGCTGAGTTACTCCAGCTTTTTGTGTATATCTATAGTGAAAAGCTTTTGCTTGCGTGCTATCAAGTCAATGAAAAGACATTCATGAATACAATCAAGTCAAACACAGTGCACAGTGCTTGCAGGAGCAACCCTATACCCGCATGGCCATGTGAATCCTCATCCCTCCCTGTCCCAATGGGTGAAGTGAGAGGACCCTAGGATTGTTGAGTTCTCCGTGACGATCTCAGCCTGCACCCACCGCCTCACCTATGGACCCCCCACCCCCTGCCCAGGTTAACTTGAAGGAGGACCCTCACATCTAATGGTGCCAGTCTGCCTGTAGATTCCAGGTCTGGCTGCCTTCACAATGTCTCCCTTCCCCTCCAATCCCCCTCCACCGCCTCTCCTGTTCCTCCTTCTCCAAAGACTGCCCTTATTGGTCTCTCTCCATTTGCAGAATGTCAACTTTCGCAATCGCAAATCACAATTAGAATCTTCCAGATGAACCAGCACCTGAAATGACAAACCAGCAACTGACCTGTGAGTTGTGGATGATCCCTTTAACTAGTGGTGCTGAGGGTCTTCCTGCCACGAGAGGTTGACTGATTGAGCATGTGACGAGCCAGACTCTGGGGCCGGGAAGTCATCAAGGGTCCTGTAAGAAGCACAGGACCCTGATTTAAATCACAATCAACATTTTCAACAAACCAGCTGACTGCTCCCAAGGCCAGAAATCAGGGATTCCAGCCCTGACCACAGGTGACCACACTGTGCCAGCCATCAGCAACGCGTCAATACCAACCTCCATCACTGCACAGGGTGCGACCATAAACAACTCGCAGGCACAGGGAAAGTGAAACAGAAAATGTAGAGACAGGCCTCAACCAGGAGCTTCTATGAAGATGTTTCTTTAGAATATGCAGAAAGACTGGATAGACTCGGCTTGTACTCGCTGGAATTTAGAAGATTGAGGGGTGATCTCATAGAGACTTACAAAATTCTTAAGGGGTTGGACAGGCTAGATGCAGGAAGATTGTTCCCGATGTTGGGGAAGTCCAGGACAAGGGGTCACAGTTTAAGGATAAGGGGGAAGTCTTTTAGGACCGAGATGAGAAAATCGTTTTTCACACAGAGAGTGGTGAATCTGTGGAATTCTCTGCCACAGAAGGTAATTGAGGCCAGTTCGTTGGCCATATTTAAGAGGGAGTTGGATGTGGCCCTTGTGGCTGAAGGGATCAGGGGGTATGGAGAGAAGGCAGGTACAGGATACTGAGTTGGATGATCAGCCATGATCATATTGAATGGCGGTGCAGGCTCGAACGGCCGAATGGCCTGCTCCTGCACCTAATTTCTATGTTTCTATGAATTATTCTCATGAATCGTCTATAGATTTAAAAGTTGATGAAAGCTCGGCGAGGGAAACAGGCTGAATCTCTTTGGAATTTAAGCCGAATAGAGAAGAACGTTCCACCTGACACAAACTTGTTCTCCTTCCGCAGATGCTGCCTGCCTAGCTGTGTGCTTCCAACGTTTTCAGTTTTATTACTGCACTGTGTCACCAGTGTCCCAGGGATCATTTTGCTAAAGCAAAACTCCAGAGGTTGGGGTCTCATGCCAGAAACCAGACTGACGATGGAGGGATACACAAAAGGCTGGAGAAACTCAGCGGGTGCAGCAGCATCTAAGGAGCGAAGGAGATAGGCGACGTTTCGGGTTGAGACCCTTCTTCAGTCTGAAGAAGGGTCTCGACCCAAAACGTCGCCTATCTCCTTCGCTCATTAGATGCTGCTGCACCCGCTGAGTTTCTCCAGCCTTTTGTGTAACCCTCGATTCTCCAGCATCTGCAGTTCCTTCTTTAACAACATGACGATGGAGGGAGGCCTGTGCTGAAGAACCGATGCACGTCAACCCTCTCAGACGTGCCACTTAAAGTGGAACAGCAGTGCTGAAGCACAGGGCAGAGGGAGGGCTGTGGTGCTGTGTTCTCTGTGAGGGCTGCACTGTGGCGCTGTGTGAGTGAGGGCTGTACTGTGGTGGTGTGTGAGTGGGGTCTGTGGTGCTGTGTGAGTGAGTGAGGGCTGTACTGTGGTGGTGTGTGAGTGAGGGCTGTACTGTGGTGCTGTGTGAGTGAGTGAGGGCTGTACTGTGGTGGTGTGTGAGTGAGGGCTGTACTGTGGTGGGGTGTGAGTGGGGCCTGTGACGCTGTGTGAGTGAGGGCTGCACTGTGGTGGTGTGTGAGTGGGGTCTGTGGTGCTGTGTGAGTGAGTGAGGGCTGCACTGTGGCGCTGTGTGAGGCACACTGCACTGTGGTGCTGTGGTCGCTGGAATTTAGAAGATTGAGGGGGATCTTATAGAGACTTACAAAATTCTTAAGGGGTTGGACAGGCTAGATGCAGGAAGATTGTTCCCGATGTTGGGGAAGTCCAGAACAAGGGGTCACAGTTTAAGGATAAGAGGGAAGTCTTTTAGGACCGAGATGAGAAAATCATTTTTTACACAGGGAGTGGTGAATCTGTGGAATTCTCTGCCACAGAAGGTAGTTAAGGCCAGTTCATTGGCTATATTTAAGACGGAGTTAGATGTGGCCCTTGTGGCTAAAGGGATCAGGGGGTATGGAGAGAAGGCAGGTACAGGATACCGAGTTGGATGATCAGCCATGATCATATTGAATGGTGGTGCAGGCTCGAAGGGCCGAATGGCCTACTGCTGCACCTATTTTCTATGTTTCTATGCTGTGTGAGTCAGGGCTGCACTGTGTGTATGAGTGAGGGCTGCACTGTGGTGCTGTGTGTGAGGCGCACTGCACTGTGGCGCTGTGGTACTGTGTGAGTCAGGGCTGCACTGTGTGTATGAGTGAGGGCTGCACTGTGGCACTGTGGTGCTGTGTGAGGGAGCACATCATTCAATTAACATAATCGGTGGAAGGAACTGATCTATCAGATCAGGGGGTGCACAAACAAAAGCTGGCTGCAAAGTACGAGGGGGGGGGGGGTTAGGTTAGGATGGGAGAAAGCCTGGCAAATGATAGGTGGATAAAGGTGAGGGTTGCCTTGGTGAAGTATTCTATTCTCACACTGCAGTCGTTGCACTTTTGTACATATCTACGATTATGCTTATCTATAGTATGATTTTGCCAGATTGCAAAAGAAGGAATTTCACTGTACATGTGACGTGGAGTGAGTGACAAAGGCTAGAGGTGAAGAGCAGATAAAAGGATGTCAGATAAGGAGAGGAGTGAAATGTAAAACTGGAAGGAGGGATATGGGTGAGAAGGTGGGTAAGGAAGGGGAACAAAAGGGAAACATGGGACAGGAATGGGAGGTGAGCATGCAGGGAAGGAGAAAGGAGCAAGGTGACTGGGGTGGTAGGTAATGGTGGGAGAAATGTGTGTGCCTAGAGGTGCAAGGGGTTGGAAAATGGAGAAGGTTGATAAAAAGAAAGCTTGATCACAAAGTTTATAGAGGCATAATATACGAAAGCCTGGATTTTCTGCGATAAATTTATCACAATTGTTAGGCCACAACTGGAGTGTGGTGTCCAGTTCCTCGCGTGAAGACCAGGACTATAAGAAATTAGAGCACATGGTATTGGGGGTAGGGTGTTGACATGGATAGAAAATTGGTTGGCAGACCGGAAACAAAGAATAGGAGTGAACGGGTTATTTTCAGAATGGCAGGCAGTGGCGAGTTTACCATATATATTAATGATTTGGAAGAAGGAATTAGGAACAACACTAGCAAGTTTGCGGATGACACAAAGCTGGGTGGCAGTGTGAACTGTGAAGAGGATGTTAGGAGATTACAGGGTGACCTGGACAGGTTGAGTGAGTGGGCAGATGCGTGGCAGATGCAGTATAATATAGATAAATGTGAGGTTATTCACTTTGGTGGCAAAAACAAGGGGGCAGATTATTATCTCAATGGGGTTAGGTTAGGTAAGGGGGAGGTGCAGCGAGACCTGGGCGTCCTTGTACACCGGTCTCTGAAAGTTGGCTTACAGGTAGTGAAGGCAGGCAGTGAAGAAAGCTAATGGAATGTTGGCCATCATAACAAGAGGATTTCAGTAGAGGAGTAAAGAGGTTCTCTGCAGTTGTATAGGGCTCTGGTGAGACCACATCTGGAGTATTGTGTACAGTTTTGATCTCCTAATTTGAGGAAGGACATCCTTGTGATTGAGGCAGTGCAGCGTAGGTTCACAAGATTGATCCCTGGGATGGCGGGACTGTCATATGAGGAAAGATTAAAAAGACTAGGCTTGTATTCACTGGAGTTTAGAAGGGTGAGGGGGGGATCTTATAGAAACATATAAAATTATAAAAGGACTGGACAAGCTAGATGCAGGAAAAATGTTCCCAATGTTGGGCGTGTCCAGAACCAGGGGCCATAGTCTTAGAATAAAGGGGAGGTCATGTAAGACTGAGGTGAGAAAAAACTTTTTCACCCAGAGAGTTGTGAATTTATGGAATTCTCTGCCACAGAGGGCAGTGGAGGCCAAGTCACTGGATGAATTTAAGAGAGAGTTAGATAGAGCTCTAGGGGTTAGTGGAGTCAAGGGATATGGGGAGAAGGCAGGCACGGGTTATTGATAGGGGACGATCTGCCACGAT
Organism: Okamejei kenojei; assembly: GCA_035221665.1. Classification (NCBI taxonomy): domain Eukaryota; kingdom Metazoa; phylum Chordata; class Chondrichthyes; order Rajiformes; family Rajidae; genus Okamejei; species Okamejei kenojei. Next base: position 63,155,575 of record CM069144.1, on the reverse strand, counting down.
CACAATGAATGGCGGTGCTGGCTCGAAGGGCCGAATGGCCTCCTCCTGCACCTATTTTCTGTGTTTCGGTTTCTAAATTACTCATCTCAATGCTCCAGTGAGTCATCTTCATTCATGACGCACAATTGAAAATAGAAAGACATTATTAAATTAAATGTTTATAAAGTTGCAGTTAATAGCAATGGGTCAGAGCAGCTTTGCAGGGAAGGGTAAAGAAATTGGTGAAGAAATGCAAAATGGAATATGAGAGTAAACCGGAGAGCCTTGTATAGTTTTTTTTAAATGGAGACTGTCGAGGGCAAATGTGGGCCCTATGCAGAAACAGAATTTATCAGGAATTAAATTATTCTCTGCATCTGTCTTTACAGGTGTGAACACACAAAACTCACTGGATCTGTTACCGAAACAAGGGTCATTGAGAATGAGGAAGCTTTAGTAAGAATATCAGAAGCAAGAGCATAACTAGTGAAAGAGCAGGGCCCAAGAGAGGAGAGAGAGGTTTGTGTGGAGCCAGAGTTACATGTGGAGCCCTAACTGGATATTTTCTAATTCCTCAGAAGGATGGAGTTAGTGAAGCTGCACACTGATAGCTCAGTGCATCCGTTGATATTGATGCACGTTGAGCAGGCACAGGGCCGAGGAAATCTGGGATTCGATTTATGATCACTTGGAGAAGCAGGAATGGGTAGAGAGAGTCAGCATTGTGTATTGAAGAGTCAGCATCGTGCATCAGATATCCTGCATCAAACAAATGATCCATTTTTTTCTGAAGGCTATTTGGAAAATTGGCAGCAAGGTGTTATTTTATACATGAACTTTAGAAACGCCTTTGACACTGTACAGAAGGTTGGGCACAAAGGATCCAAGATGTTTTGTCAAACTGGCTGGGAGGAGGTAGACGGTGGTGAGGGATGTTTCTCTGACTGGATTTTTTTAAAGAAGGAACTGCAGATGCTGGAGAATCGAGGGTACACAAAAAGCTGGAGAAACTCAGTGGGTGCAGCAGCATCTAAGGAGCGAAGGAGATAGGCGACGTTTCGGGTCGAGACCCTTCTTCAGACCCTCTCTGACTGGAGTTCTGTTTCCAGTGGTGTATGACAGGAATCCGTTGGGAACTTCTTTGTTCATCACAAATCTCAGGCATTCAACTCTGGCAATACAGGGTCAGAGAAGAATCTTGTTACGATGTCGAGAAGGGCATAAAGAAAGCAAAAATATATCTTTTGGTCTAAACTGGAGACTCAGGCAGACATCCAACGGCTGGGGCAAGGTGGCACACTATCACTTCCTACAGTGGAAGTTATAGCAGGGCATCAGTCCTGGACAAGCTCAACAATTTCTATGCTTGCTTCGCAAGAGAGAACTCCGATATACCTTTTCAGGCCTCCACAGTCACGTTTATGAACAGCATTGGCCAGGGTGCATTGGTGAGAATGTGGAGCCACGCTCATAGCAGCCTGCACATCCTTTCACCTCCCATCAGGCAAAGACCAGGGATTGTGCAGTACACAACAGTTAATCCCTCAACCTTGGCTTCACCAGCTCCCCTGCTGTGGAGGGGTTGGGCCTAGGGGGAATGGAAGCTGGGGGAGTGAAGACTGGGATAGTGGCTAAGTCAGATAAACAAGGTAGGTTGGGTGGGAGTGGGTGAGGTGGGATCACCATCAATAGTCATGCTTGATAAAGGGTACGCGAGAGTCAGATTAGGTGACGGGATCAAAGCAAAACAAGGGGTGGGAATTGATAGAGGGGGGCAAATTCATTGAGGGGCGGGGGTTCACGAGTCTAATCAAGATGGAGGAGAGGGCTCAGGGTAGTGGGACCGGGGAGCAGGGCCCAGTGACGAGATGAACAAGTGAGGGTAGACACAAAATGCTGGAGTAACCCATCAGGACAGGCAGCATCTCTGGAGAGAAGGAATGGGTGACGTTTCAGGTCGAGACCCTTCATCAAACGAATTAATGAACAAGTGAGATTGGGGTGAGGGAAAAATTGAGACGAGAGCTTGGTGATGGTGATGACAGTCAGTGGGAAAAACAGGGTAAGAAGTGGGGGGATCAGAGAGTCCCAGTGTAGTTCGTACGGTACAGAAACAAGATCCTTTGGTCACCATGTCCATGCTGGCCTATTGAGGTGGTTCACGATTGTGGCTGCACCATGGGGTCAGAGTCACGGAGGTGTACAGCAGGAACAGGCCCTTCAGCCCACCCGTGCTGCGGACTATACACGGCTGGTAGGATGCCACTGCCTCGCTGTGGGGCCATCAGGCAGCTCACTGTAAGTAACGGAGAACAGGCTGCCTCGTGACTGTGGAGTCCATGGTCTCTGCTGTGGACCTGTACCATGGTCTCTGCTGTCCTGAGGCTGTGGGTCCACTGACGCAGCATCTTGACACATCATACACCATGGACATCGCTCTCCTCATCACAGAAGGAAACTTGCGGACTACATGGAATTTGTACAAGTCTAGGGTTTATGTTGCAAGTGAGCCTTTATTTAATTATATAATGTACAGAGCAATGAGAATATGGAGCTTAATTCACAAGCAGTTGCTGAGATGACCAGCAAAGGCCCATTTCAGTGGAACACACAAGGGAGATGAGAAATTTCCTGACATGAGGAAAGACTTGTATAATTACAACACTGATGCTCACCAACAGGGCTGAATGGCTGTCATGGCACTCTACATTTTACATGATGTTACACTTTACTCATTCACAGCACATGGAGTGGTTGGAAAGGCCAACATTAATCCCCAGCTCTAATTGCTCTGTACTGGAGTGACATGCTTGGCTTCACTAGAATCAAGAGCAGGAGGGAGTTAATCAGCCTCTCAAACCTGCTTCATCATCGACATGATCATGGATTGTCCAGTCTGTATGTCAGCACCATTCTCCTGGCCTCTGCCCATAATCTGCGCCCCCTCTACTTTACATATCTGACAATCTCCACATTGAATATATTCCACCTCCACACTGGATAGATTCCACCTCCACACTTCTCCAGGAGTACAGGAGCATCAGAGACATTCCTCAATCTTCATTTGAAATGCCGACTCCTCATTCTGCCCCCTACCTCCAGATGTGCCCCATTAGGGGAAACATCAGTCATCAGCCAATCCCCCTCAGAACCTTATGTTCAATAACTTCACCTCGTTCTTCTTCAACAAATTGAGGCTCTGTAGTTGTACACTATATTCTGCAGTTTCATTTCTTGTTTATACAGCCCAATGTACTCTTGTATGGTATGATCTGCCTAGATAGCACTCAGATCAAAGGTTTTCACTGGACAATAATAAACCTGCTCAACCTTCTTCACAAATCAATTCCTCTGGTCCAGTGATCAAGCTTGTGAACCTTCGCTGCACGGTCTCCAATGCAGACACACACTTGTTTAGATCACAGATGTAGGTAATATAATGCTCAGTTAGGTCAACATTAATACTCTGCATCTGGAGTCATGATGGGCCAAAGTAGACAAGGTAGACAAGGACACAAACTTTCCTTCTGCCAGGGCATCCCAAACACATACTGGTGCTGGAAATTACAGTGCCCATTCAGTCCACTCAACCTTTGACAATGTTTGAAAGAGTCGTCCAAATGTCACTTACCCCAACTTTCCTCTCAACCTACAAATCATTTCTCCACAAACTTGCTGTATCTAATTCCATCTGCCCATTTCTGACAATGCTTTACAACATCACTCTGTGTGAGGAACTTCCTCCACATTCTCCATCATTTGATAATCACTTGTAACTTCTGATTGTTCCACCTGCAGAGGAGTTCGGTCGGTGCCAGCTCGGATGAATTCTTGATTTTAAGTGTCTCTACTCCTCACTCTGACAATATCGACCTCACTATCCCTGGTCCCTGCACATCACTCGCTCCCATATCCTCGACATAATTCTGTTTGCTCTATGTTCCTTCTCCTTGGTCTTTGCATTCTTCTGATTTCCAAACGGATCCCTGCGCTTAAGCTGCGGCCTAACCAGTGACTTGATTTTGCATGACTCCCTTGTTTTTATATTCAAAGCCCCTATCAACAGTGAGCACCCCTCAGGACCAAGACCTGTGCAGAAGTGTCTGGGAGGGTAGTCTGGTAATTCTCCCCAGTGCTGCCCACGCTGTGGCACCAGCCATTACTCAGAGGAATTGCTCATTTTATCCTTTAGCCACCTGGCATATTTGGAGATCTTGGTGTACACACCATAGACGCGTTTGCTGCCACATTTCTCGGGGCCGCCCCAAGATACCAGACCTTGAGCTACCCAGCTTAGGTTTTCTGATTCAAACGTAACAAATGCCCCTCCGCTGTCTCCCAGGCAGGTGTCTCTGCCACCCTCATAGAAGCCGGCACAGAACATGTTATCAGTCACATTATAGCTGCCAGACCGCGACTCGTAGCTGCTGCGACACTCTGCCTGCAGTGTGACAGGCAGCTTCACATACTGCAGGATGTTTGAGAGTGCTGGATGATCACTTCCAGGGCCATCATCGATAGTCAGGTTAGTGTTGGTGATGCCCCACCCAGCCACCACCCCCAATGTATTTGGTGCTGGTCCTTCAGCCCCCTGATGAAGACTGGGCAAACACAGAGGCATCACAAAGACATTCATCGAGACCTTATCCTTCAACTTTACCAAAGCAATGTCATTATTGTAAGTTCTGGGATCAAAGGCTTTGTGAAGAATTATTTTTTCCACCGTTCTCTTTACTGCATTCTCCATTTGCCGGACATCGTGGAGCCCCAGGATAGATGGTGACATATTCACTGGGCACCAGGGTGATGGAGTTGTCATGTCTCTGAGACCGCAACACGTGGGCTGCGGTCAGAACCCATGCTCTGGACAGCAAAGCCCCGCTCCCAAACCACTTGGCCTTCGGCACACGGGTCACGTCCTCCACCACCATCAGCAACTGCCAGGGGAAGACGCCAGGGAGGGCAGTCCGCCCTCCAATGATCCGCTTGCTGAGAGGAGGCAATGATCGAACTGGCTGCCCACACACTATCATGGCAAATAAAAACAGGTCAGCAGTCCATTCACTAACAGTGGCACAAGATGACCAACAGTAGGTCATGTCCATGAGTGCCAGACTCTGCTGTTGGCCATTTCCATTCCAAGTTTACAAAAACACAAATCCTGAAAAACTTTGCTCCCTGTAAATTTGCCGGTGAACAGATTGAGGTCAGAAGTTAACAGGTTGCAGATGCTAGCCAAACTAGCAATAGGATACATGCACTCAGTAAATTAGAACTGGGCATAAGCACTGACTATATTAGGCACAGGACATTTGCAGCAGTTATACTGGACACAGTAATAAAAGCTGGGTACATTTCATGATGGATATTTTGCTGGAAATATTGGCGGTATTACTAGTGGTTAACAATACAAGAAGGTATTAATGTGGTTAAACCAGAACAATGTACTTGCTGGTTCTACATTGCACTGGATGTTAGTATTGGCAAACAAGCACCATAACACCCATTCCTACTCATTCTGTTAATTACGGCTGATTTTATTTTCCACACGGAAGTTGAAAAGGGAATTCGGGAACTAGGCTAATCAAGAACATGTAAGATTTTCTACAGAGACAGAAATTGATCAATGATGAGGCAAAGGATAGTAAGGAATTGTCACTGTATCAGAAGCGAACTGCAATAGTGGAATGAAAATGGAGGGAGAAATATTTCAGTAAATGGATGGGTAAAAGATGAAATAACATTGACAGGGAAAAGAGAAAGGCACTGAGACAGAGGTGGGTGGCAGTGGGTGACTGATACAGGAATTTAAGAAACAAATTCAGAAAATTGAAAAAAATACCAGCCCACAACAGGAGGACATGGGTACAAAGAACGAACAATGGCGAGGGGGTTGTTCTGGAGAGCGTGCACTGCTCAGGATGTGGGAACAGAGAGGGGGAAGGGTGCGGTATGAGATGCAAACACGATAGAAGCAAGCAGCTGGAAGCACTGAAACAGTTAAACATATTGTGAGATGCAACAGCAATGATGTCACATCACGAGTGATTAAAGTGCATCTGCTTTCACACTAAAGCCTCCAGCAGTGAAGAATGCAAAAAATACTTTGCATTCAGGGAGACTAAGCAAGCACAAGAGGAGCAGAGGGGCTGCTGTTATTTCCCAAGTTTCCCAGATATATCACACTGTTGACTTTCACAATTGCTGGAGTTCATTTTATGAGCATTTTCATCAACCGCACTGAGAAATGACTTATATTGCTTAATAAAAGAAAATGCTGGAAACAGCATGCCAAGCAAAAACTCCGGAGAGAGAAACAGAATTAACTTATCAGAGTGAAGATCCTTCAAATGAGCAGGAATGAGAAACTAGTTTATTTTAAACAGGAAAGAAGGTGGGAGAAAGGCAATTTCAGACAGGGTGAAGCTAAGAAGCCCTCATTTCATAGCCTTTCTGTCCCTTTATTCAAATTCCCTTTCTCACTACCTGCCCCCATTAGCACCATGACTAACCCGCTCGTCCCACCTGGCAACCTCATACGAACTTGTTTTCTTTCCCTCCCAGTTTTGACAAATGGTCTTCAATGTGAAACTGATTTTGATTTCATTTAGGGCCAGATGGAACTCTCATTACTATCCCAGTGATTATGAGCACATTAGAAATCAGCACAACAACATACTCCCAATTCTGGAGACACAGGAGACTGCAGACACTGGAATTAGGAAATGGCTGGCGAACTTCAGCAGGTCAGGCAGGATCTGTGGAGGGAAAAAACATCCTAACCTAACAAGTTTCTCCTTCAATTCAAATCTTCTGGTCCTGGTAATATCCTCATGAATCTTTTCTGCACCCTTTCCAATTTAATGACATGGATGATGAGAACTGCCCCCTAGATCTTGAACTCACTCCCTCTGAAAACTGTGGGGAGGAAGGAGTCAGATAGTTGCATTACTAACAGCACTTGAACTGTTGGGCGAGGGAGTTGAAAGAGATGAATGAAGATGCCAGCCTGTCATGAATTACAGGCCAGACTGATTCCTGGGATGGCACGACTTCCATATGAAGAAAGACTGGATAGACTCGGCTTGTACTCGCTGGAATTTAGAAGATTCAGGGGTGATCTCATAGAGACTTACAAAATTCTTAAGGGATTGGACAGGCTAGATGCAGGAAGATTGTTCCCGATGTTGGGGAAGTCCAGGACAAGGGGTCACAGTTTAAGGATAAGGGGAAAGTCTTTTAGGACCGAGATGTGAAAATCGTTTTTCACACAGAGAGTGGTGAATCTGTGGAATTCTCTGCCACAGAAGGTAGTTGAGGCCAGTTCGTTGGCCATATTTAAGAGGGAGTTGGATGTGGCCCTTGTGGCTGAAGGGATCAGAGGGTATGGAGAGAAGGCATGTACAGGATATTGAGTTGGATGATCAGCCATGATCATATTGAATGGCGGTGCAGGCTCGAAGGGCCGAATGGCCTGCTCCTGCACCTAATTTCTATGTTTCTATGTTTCTATTAAACTGGTCGGACATCAGATTGAAGGGAATGAATCAACACCCCCCATCCAATCCCAGGTTGTGCTCTCCAATTAGTCAATCCACAGTTGTGTTCATAAAATTAACATCAAATACACAAAGCAGAAACTCACTCAGCCCACTGCACCTGTGCTGCTCAATTCAAGCTTCATTGCATTCTAACTGCATCTCTTCAGTCTTTCAACATCTCCTCTTATTCTCTTTCCTCTCATAGACTCATCGCTGTTTCTTGAAATGATCTGCTGATAATTTGCCTCACTCCCACTGTGTAATGAGTTCAATGCTCTAATCACTTGCCGAGTAGGAAACTATTATTTTTACCTTATTGCCTTTATTAATCACAGCATTTTATTTATGGGCTCTAGGAGTAGAATCTCCCGTAAGTAGAAACAAGATCTAACCTATCCAACTCGTTCATCATTTTAAAGGCATTAGTCAGTACACTGAGACATCAGTTTTTACAGAAAACGGAGCGTGTCAGATCTGCCCCCACTCGCTGTGATCATTCCCTGTAACAGAAAATGCAAAAGACAAAGTTTTGGAGAAACTCAGCGGGTCGGGCACATCTGTGGAGAGAATGGATAGACAATGTTTCAGGTGAAAATGCTTCCTCAGAATCCTGACCTGCTGAGTTCCTCCAGCACTTAGTGTTTTGATCAAATTTCCAGCATCTGCAGTTTATTGTGTCTCCATTCCTGGTAACTCTTTTCACATTTCTCCTCTTCCATTTCCTTCCATTATGTACAGAGGAAAAATATGTAGTGTTCCAAGTATGGTGTCTCCAGGATTTTGTAAAAATAGATAACGTCCAATATTATTCCAACAAGTGGTTTAAGCTGAAATCTCTTTCAATGGTTTGTCACATTTTCTAAAAAGCTTTTCTTTAGTTGCTTAAAACCTGCACTGACCTGGTGTCCACACAGAATGGAACATGGAGATTTCTGATCAAAGATGGCCAATTTTATTCATGCAATCCTTGGATTAACCCATGGCCATACTTTCCCCTTCCCTACCCTCACCCTGGCACAGTGGCTCCCTCTTCATTCCGCTGACCCATTTGGCCCCACACTACCCTCTTCCTTCGATTTCATCCCAGTGAGGGGGCCAAAGCTTCACACAATTGAACAGCACAGGAACAGGAGCCTACAGCTCACCCCATCCACGATGCCCATCTATCAAGTCTCATTTGACTCCTCAAGTGACTCGTTCGTATACTCTAAACTCTTACTATCTCTCTCTTAAATGCCTCCTACTTATTGCATATAATTTCCCCTCGATCAGCTGCTCCTAATCTACCTCTCTCGGATCCATGTCACACCACCGAAGTCCACACTACCCCGGTTCAGGGACCCACCTTGTGGAGCAACTTTATATTTTTCCACCACAACCTTGAGGCTTACTGAACTAGGGTCGCTGTTCCCCAAGGATTGTGCCACAGAAACCTCATTCTTATTCCCTAAGATAAGGCCAGGTACACCCCTCTCCACACTAGGACTCCCTGCATACTGCTGCAGAAAACCTTTCCAAATGCTTTTTACAAATTGCTCCCCATGTAACCACCTGCACCAAGGCAATCCCAGTCAATGTTGGGAAAGTTAAAATCCCCACCACTTTGACTATATTGCTTGTACGCCCACTGATTGGGAGACCTTGTAGTATAACCACAACAAAGAGATTGCCCCATCCTTATCCCCAGGCCTCATTGGCAGATACCTCCTGGATATTCACTGAGTGCTGCCTTGAACGCTCTCTAATCATTAGTGCAACCCTCCCCTTTTGCACCTCGTCTGCCAGGCTGCAAACATCCATATCCCAGGACATGGAGCTGCCATTCCATGCTTCCAAGAATACCACAGTCCTATGTGCTGGGCCACATTCTAAACTCACCCTCCTCATCGGAGGCTCCATGCATTAAAGTGAATGTGATTAACCCTACCTGCCCTTTCATGCTTCCCCTTCAGATTCTGTCTCTGCCCCCTAGATTAGCCCATTCTATTCACTACATACGTCTGCCTCTCTACCTGCTGCACTGGCATCTCGGTCCTATTGCCTGCCTCCCAATTTTAACAAAATGGCACAAAGAAAACTCCTTATTAAGATGTCTTGAATCTTATTGAGTCTGAAGAAGGGTCTCGACCCGAAACGTCGCCTATCTCCTTCGCTCCTTAGATGCTGCTGCACCCGCTGAGTTTCTCCAGCCTTTTGTGTACCCTTCTTATTAAGATGTTGGTCTCCCTCCAGAAGAGATCACAAGGATCTAAAAACCTGAAGCCTCCCCTCTGCACCAGCTCTTTAACCACATATTTATCCATCCAGGATTTCAATATTTAACAGCACATGGCATGGGAAGTAATCGTGAAATTACAACCCTCAAGATCCTCCTTTTCATACTTTTTACCCAACTCTTCCAATTCCTCTGCAGGCCCGCATCTCTCCTCTTACCCATATTGTTGGCACCAAGATGGAGTGTGATCTCTGGCTGCTCATCCTACCTGCCCGCCATTCAGTACTTCTATACTTTCTGAGAGACACCCTTCACCCTGGCACCAGGGAGGCGACGCACCATCCTGGAGTGTTGCATCTGTGCTCCCCCACTACAGAGCCCACTATCACTACCACTTATATAAACTCTGAGCAATGAGCAGGAATCATCTTGTGCCTGACTCTTGCCTGATAAGGACACACTAGAATTTTTCTGCTCAGTGTTCTGTGCATTACTGTATAAATCCAAGCCTCCTAGACACTTTTTACAGACATTCTGATTGCAGAGTATCATGAGTTCCAATCACTTTACAAACGGAAATGCCAGCTGCATAATTCAGGCCCTGAATTCCCATCTGTGAAATACTGATCAGGCCCACAATATTAAAGTATTTGCACATTGTTTGCTTACTGTTAGCCTGACCCAGGACAGCCCAGAGCAAAACCAAGAGCAGCAAGAGTAACAAAGTCCAATCTTACCTGGATGGCAGGTAGGGAGATCTGTGCCCAGTTCATCATTCACCCAGAAGTTGTTTTCCATACATGTGTATGTAGCTGGAGAAAAACATTGCATTCAGATTAGCATGATCTAGAAAATGATACAGAAACAGAATACAGAGTCATTCCATTTGGATTTAAAACTCAGCACCGCGCGCATGAAACTCAACCCAACATAGAAAATAGGTGCAGGAGGAGGCCATTTGGCCCTTCGAGCCAGCTGCAGTAAATGCGGCAGTAAATGGCTACTCTGTCAAAGACAGGAGTAAGCTGTTGAGAGGTTCACAAGTTTAGGTGAGTGCGAAGGTCTTTGGGAATGTCACCCTCAGCTGATGTAAGGTGACCTTGAGGGTCTTGAAAGGCGCCATTAAATAAAATGTATTATTATTATATTATTCCCTGACTCGGGATCATTTCCGCCTGCTGCTCTGCCACTTCTCGGAGTCACCAAATTTCCAACCGAGGTGGCAATTCAACTTCTCGAATCTGTGCTGGCTCACAGATACATCCCATCTCCAATTGATTTCCCCATCGTTGTCACAGACCCATTAATGTGCTCCTCATTACCATCCTCAGTAGGAGCCTAATTAAGAGTAATTTATAGCAATTATATAACATCATATAACAACACACCCAGCCATTCCAGTCTCTCCTCATATCTCAACTACTCCATCACAGGTAATATTCTGGTGAATCTCTTCCAGCATAGATCAAGCCTTTACATAACTTTCACATACTGGGTAAGGCTGAACAACTAGTTTAAGTAAGTGGTGTGAGGCAATTTTGAAGTTTGCATTTATTTAATAGCCTAATCTTATCTTACTGTCCCTCGCTCTCCACATCCTTTATTGCCTTACCAATCTAACCTCACAACTCACAACTCAAAGAAAGCTTGCTTCTGCCCTGCAGCAGCCTCTGATTTACATCAAATAATTTATCTACTTCACTGTTCAGGTCTGGATCCATCCGGTAAAATAAGGCGTTACACGAATAGTTGATCCGACTCCCAAACAACGTGAGGTTGTCCTTTGAACGGAAAGTGATGAATCCATCTTCCAGAGGCAGTGGAGTCCCGCAGTCAATGACTGGAACAAAGAAATTGCATTAAACACACGGGGTTGGTCGAATAATCACAGCGCTGCAATGAGACCCCTTCCCTGTCACCTGAAACTTATATTGCTGCACTCTCTACCTCTCCTCCCCACAGAATAGTACAGCACAGGAACAGCCCCCTGACTGATGTCTGTGCCAGGTTTTCCTCTGAGATGCACACGATCCAGATTTGTAAGAAGTTCATTATTACTGTAACTCCATGTCCAAAAGTGCAGCAGCTCAGGAAAACGACTCCCACCGCCTTCCCTAAGGCCACGGGATGGATTAGGATGGTGGGCCAGGATCCTGAAACACGAATGAGTTACAAACAATCCCCTCATGTGAATTCTGCCCTTCACTGAGTCTATCCACATCACTTTGCCGACTCTGTGTCCTGCTTGTGTTTTTATTTTCCACCTGTCTGTGCACTGTCAAGATATCTGACCACAATAAGGGCAGCTCTTTATTGTCCACCACCCACGAGGGCTCAAAATCATTCCAAGCATATTGTGCCATCGCACACTGAACACGTCATCGCCTGAATAACGGCTTATCAGCTAACGCCTTATCTTCTGAACACAAACTGGTCTGTTAATAAACACCAGCATTTCATCTTCATTCACACACATTCATTATGGCACAGTTGGACTCCTTTCAGCCATTGGGTTTATGCCAGGACACAATTAAAAATGTTCCCATCTGTTTATGTGTGGTTAAAATCATGCAGATTCCACAGAAGTCATTCACATTTATCCTGACCCTGCCGTGAACCTCTGTTTAACGAGAAGAAACAAACGGGTGGCTTCCCTCCCTTCTCGTCCCTTCCACCATGAAATTACTTGCACAATCCACTCTATGCTCATGAATACAGACCCACACATTGTTCTCCCCACCGTTCCTCCTCCCTTAAGTTAAACATATTTCAGTTCTAACTTTTCTTTGTTAGGGTTAAACCTGAAAAGTTGGGTCTGTTTCTATCTCAAAGATACTGCCAGAGTGTTTCCAGCAGATGGTTTGCTATTTGAAAGGATGGCTATTGTCACTATGTGTTAGGGATGTTTAGAGTAACATCCCACGCTCACCATTTACCTTTACAGGTAGGAATTCCACTGCTCCATGTCCCTGATTTCAGGCATTCAATCTGGTAGGCTTCCACCTCATCCCCACCCTGAAACAAAAGTCAAGATTGCATCAAAGCAAAGGTGATAGAGACAGGCTCTCATGCAACTCCAGTAACTGAAGCAGTGTCGGGAGTGGCGTGTGGTTGTGGTCAGTTGCAGGTTGATAAGGTGGTCAAAAAGGCTTTTAGCACTTTGGCCTTCATCAATCAGAGTATTTATAGAAGTTGGGAGGCCATGTTGCAGTTGTATAAGCCATTGGTGAGACCGCATTTAGAATATTGTGTTCAGTTCTGGGCACCATGTTACAGGAAACATATTGTCAAGGGTTCAGAAAATATTTATGAGGATGTTGCCAGGACTAGAGTGTGTGAGGTATAGGGGGAGGTTGAGTAGGCTGGGCCTCTATTCCAGAGAGGATGAGGGGAGATCTTATAGAGGTATACAAAATCATGAGAATAATTGATCAGGTAGATGCACAGAGTCTTTTGCCCAGAGCAGGGCCGGATTTAGATGAAGAGAGGCCCTAGGCTGTTCCACTTGTGAGGCCCCTCCCAATCCCCCATCCCCCTGACTAGAGAAAGATGGTCCACCAGATTGACATCGATTTGCAGCCGAGCGTGGCCAATGAGATAAGAGGCTGGAAAGCTGCGCTTTTTATTTATTGCCAGTGCTAGTGTCGAGTTATCGGCTTAAAACACTATTATTCTGAAATGGAGGGCAAGGAAAATTACTGAAGGGTTGTTTAGAGACTACAGTGCGTTGTGACAGCATATGTAAGAAAGGCCCATGACAGTGTCAACAATATTATACACCTTGCAGGGCTCTCACTTCACTTTTTTTCTCTGTTATCAGCCGGGCAACCTCGGCAGCTTTAAGTTGCCCAATGACAGTTTAGGTGGTCATTGCATGACGCGTGTGATAATGTGCTCGGACGAAGTGCGTAGTTACCAATCGGATTATGCTCAATGAAGCATTCACATATTATTTCTGCTTCAAATAAAGTCACAAACTAAACATATTCACCAATCAAGACATGATATATACCACAATGACATGCAGCAAAATAATAATACAGTATCTCAACTCTTTTTACACGTTGCAATGCAATTTCTATTATTTCTTTCCACTTCCAAACAAAAATGTGGTTGGATTATTCAGCGTATGATGAACCTCGGTGTGACCAAGCGCAGGCTTGGCGATCGCTTCGCACAACACCTCCACTCAGTTCACAACAACCAACCTGATCTCCGGGTGGCTCAACACTTCAACTCCCCGTCCCATTCCGAATCCGACCTTTCTGTCCTGGGCCTCCTCCATGGCCAGAGTGAGGCCCACTGCATATTGGAGGAACAGTACCTCATATTTGCTTGGGTAGTTTACACCCCAGTGGTATGAACATTGGCTTCTCTAATTTCAGTTGGTCCTTGCTTTCTCCCTCCTTCCCCTCCCATTCCCAGCTCTCCCACAGCCTACTGTCTCCGCCTCTTCCTTTCTTTTTCGTGTGTTCCCCCCCCCCGACCCGAAACGTCGTCAATTTCTTCGCTCCATAGATGCTGCCTTACCCACTGATTTTCTCCGTTTTTTTTGTCTACCAATCACTGGCCACATCTTCCCATCTCCTCCCCTGTTGGCTTTCCACAGAGACCGCTCCCTCCAACACTACCTGGTCAATTTGTCCCTTCCCACCCAAACCATCCCCTCTCCTGGCACTTTCCCTTGCAACCGCAGGAAATGCTACACTTGTCGCTTTACCTCCCCCCTTGACTCCATTCAAGGACCCAAGCAGTCTTTCCAGGTGCAGCAGAGGTTCACCTGCACCTCCTCCAACCTCATCTATTGCATCCGTTGCTCTAGGTGTCAGCTGCTCTACATCAGTGAGACCAAGCGTAGGCTTGGCGATCGCTTCACCCAACACCTCCGCTCGGTTTGCAATAAGCAACCTGATCTCAATAGGACAGGTTTGGAGGGATATGGACCAAGTGCAGGCAAGTGAGACTAGTGTATCTGGGACATTGCTGGCTGGTGTGGGCAAGTTGGGCCAAAGGGCCTATTTCCACACTGTACCACTCTATGATTCTATGGAGGCTGAGAATCTGTGGAAACCAATGAATCACAAACAGTCTGCTGAAGAAACTTAGTGGATCACTCAGCATCCGTAGGGGTGGAGGGGGGGGGGGGGGGGGGGGGGGGGGGAGAGCAATTTTCAAATGTTTCAGGTCAAAACTCTGCATGGGAAGGATGTAGAAGAAAAATGGAGGACATTTAAAGGGGAAATTTAAAGAGTACAGAATCTTTATGTCCCTGTTAGGTTGAAAGGAAATAGTAAAAATTGGAAAGAGCCATGGTTTTCAAGGGAAATTGGACACTTGTTTCGAAAAAAGAGAGATATCTACAATAATTATAGGAGGCATGGAGTAAATGAGGTGCTAGAGGAGTATAAAGAATGTAAAAAGAATCTTAAGAAAGAAATTAGGAAGGCTAAAAGAAGATATGAGGTTGCTCTGGCAAGAAAGGTGAAAGTAAACCCAAAGGGTTTCTACAGCTATATTAATAGCAAAAGGATAACGAGGGATAAAATTGGACCATTAGAGAACCAGAATGGACAGCTATCTGCAGAGCCAAAAGAGATAGGGGAGATATTGACCAATTTCTTTTCTTCGGTATTCACCAAGGAGAAGGATATTGAACTCTGTGAGTTAAGGGGAAAAAGTAGAGTAGCTATGGAAACTATGAGATTCAAAGAGGAGGAAGTACTGACACTTTTGAAAAATATAAAAGTGGATAAGTCTCCAGGTCCTGACAGGATATTCCCTAGGACATTGAGGGAAGTTAGTGTAGAAATAGCAGGAGCTATGACAGAAATATTTCAAATGTCATTAGAAACGGGAATAGTGCCGGAGGATTGGCGTACTGCGCATGTTGTTCCATTGTTTAAAAAGGGTTCAAAGAATAAACCTAGCAATTATAGACCTATTAGTTTGACGTCAGTGGTGGGCAAATTAATGGGAAGGATACTTAGAGATAATATATATAAGCATCTGGATAAACAGGGTCTGATCAGGAACAGTCAACATGGATTTGTGCCTGGAAGGTCATGTTTGACAAACCTTCTTGAATTTTTTGAAGCGGTAACTAGGGAAATTGATGAGGGTAAAGCAGTGGATGTTGTCTATATGGATTTCAGTAAAGCCTTTGACAAGGTTCCCCATGGAAGGTTGGTTAAGGTGGTTCAATCTTTGGGTGTTAATGGCGGAGTAGCAAGATGGATTCAACAGTGGCTGAATGGGAGATGTCAGAGAGTAATGGTGGATGGCTGTTTGTCAGGTTGGAAGCCGGTGACCAGTGGGGTGCCTCAGGGATCTGTGTTGGGTCCACTGTTGTTTGTCATGTACATCAATGATCTGGATGATGGGGTGGAAAATTGGATAAGTAAGTATGCAGATGATACTAAGATAGGTGGTGTTGTGGATAATGAAGTAGATTTTCAAAGTCTCCAGGGAGATTTGGGCCATTTGGAAAAGTGGGCTGAAAGATGGCAGATGGAGTTTAATGCTGTTAAGTGTGAAGTGCTACATCTTGGCAGGACAAATCAAAATAGGACGTACATGGTAAATGGTAGGGAATTGAGGAATGCTGTGGAATAGAGGGATCTAGGAATAACTGTGCATAGTTCCCTGAAGGTGGAATCGCATGTAGATAGGGTGGTAAAGAAAGCCTTTGGTGTGCTGGCCTTGATAAATCAGAGCATTGAATATAGGAGTAGGGAAGTAATGTTAAAATTGTACAAGGCATTGGTAAGACCAATTCTGGAGTATGGTGTACAATTTTGGTCGCCTAGTTATAGGAAGGATGTCAACAAAATAGAGAGAGTACAGAGGAGATTTACTAGAATGTTGCCAGGGTTCCAGCAACTATGTTACAGAGAAAGGTTGAACAAGTTAGGTCTTTATTCTTTGGAGCGCAGAAGGTTAAGGGGGGACTTGATTGAGGTCTTTAAAATGATGAAAGGGATAGACAGAGTTGACGTGGATACGTTTTTCTCATTGAGGGTAGGGAAGATTCAAACAAGAGGGCATGACATGAGAATTAAGGGACAGAAGTTTCGGGGTAACGTGAGGGGGAACTTCTTTACTCAGAGGGTGGTGGCTGTGTGGAATGAGCTTCCAGCAGAAGTGGTGGAGGCAGGATCGATTTTAACATTTAAGAGTAAAGTGGATAGGTATATGGACGTGAAGGGAATGGAGGGGTATGGTCTGAGTGCAGGTAGATGGGACTAGGGGAAAACAAATGGTCGGCATGGACTGGAAGGGCCGAGAGGGCCTGTTTCCGTGCTGTAATTGTTATATGGTTATATCAGGGTTGATGGTGCCGCAAAGATGCTGCCTGACCCACTGAGTTTCTCCAATGGTTTATTTTGTGATCCAAATCCCAACGCCTGCAGTCTCTGGCACCTCCATGTACAGGAAACAATATTTCTGAAACCGCTAATCTGCTAAATATCATTCTGCTATCAGCGGGAGCGCGATTGCATGCTAGCCATCACATTTCCTGCATGCTAACAGCAACTAAACCTCAGTGGGTGTAAAATGTTCTGAAAAATATCCCTGCATTTCCAAGGCTGGAGAAATCCTGTCTCTGATTATTTTCCAGTAACGCCCTATCACTGATGTTACACTCACAGCCTGGGATTGCCTGCTTTATCCCTCCCACCCTTCCTGAATAAAGGTACCAGATTACTGGTGCTCCAGCCACTAGTGGCCAGTAGTAATTTAAAACTCTTTGTAAGGTCCTCCAATTTTCGGTTCTCTAAGCTTAGTTTAATTTAAGAGATACAGCACGAAAAGATGCCCTTCAGTTCACTGGGTCTGCGCCGACCAGCGATCCCTGCACATTAACACTATCCTACACCCACTATGGCCAATTTTTACATTTATCATGCCAATTAACCTACAAGCCTGTACTTCTTTGGAGTGTGGGAGGAAGCCGGAGATCTCGGAGAAAACCCACGCAGGTCACGGGGAGAATGTACGAACTCCGTACAGACAGCACCTGTAGTCGGGATGGAACCCAGGTCTCTGACGCTGTATTCGCTGTAAGGCAGCAACTCTACCGCTGCGCCACCGTGACCACCAATAATATGCTATTATTCAGTACCAGCATTTCCAGACATCCAGTCTTCCTTGGACTTGTCCTCACTTTTCACCCTTGTGGGAACATATTGGCCCTGAACACTCATTATTTCACTCTTGAAAATCTCCTATTTGATGGACCAACCTACAAGTAGCTTCTCCATGCTCTACCCACGAGGGGCCCTTTTATGGTCTTCTAGGACCGGGGAGCTTTTAACGAACAACAGAAGGTAACTAAAAGGGCAATACAGGGAGAAAAGATTAAATCCAAAGGTAAGCTATTCTAATAATATAAAAGAGGGTAGCAAGAGTTTCTTCAGTTATATAAAGAGTAAAAAAGAGGCAAGAGTGGATGTTGGACCACTGGAAAATGAAGCAGGAGAAGTGATAATGGGAAATAAAGAAATGGCAGAAGAGTTGTATAACTTTTTTGCATCAAGTTTCACAGTGGAAGACTGGCCTGAAATTCACGAGTCAGGGGACGGTAGTTCGTGGAGTGGCTATTATTAAGGAGAAGGTGCTTGGGAAGCTGAAATGTTTGAATGTGGATAAGTCACTTGGACCGGATGGACTGCATGCTAGGGTTCTGAAAGAGGTGGCTTCAGAGATTGTGAAGGCATTGACAGTGATATTTCAAGAATCACTTGCGTCAGGAGTGGTCCCCGACGATTGGAAAATATTACCCTGCAGCACAAGAATAGTGGGAACTATAGACCGATTAGTCTGACTTCAGTGGCTGGTAAAACTTTAGAATCCATTACAAAGGATGAGGTTATGGAGTACTTAGAGGTTCATGTTTAAGAGAGAACTGCAGATGCTGGTAAAATCAAAGGAAGACACAAAATGCTGGAGAAACTCAGCAGGTGAGGCAGCATCTATGGAGAGAAGGAATTGCCGATATTTCTGGTTGAGACCCTTCTTCAACTTGTCTAACTTAGAAGTTCATGGTTGGCAGACAGGATGCAAAGAGTTGGAATTAATGTATCCTTTTCAGAATGGCAGGCATTGACTTGTGGGGTGTCCCGCCAGGGCTCAGTGCAGGGACCCTGGTTATTTTCAATATATATATTAACAATTTAGATGAAGGAATTAAATGTAACATCTCCAAGTTTGGGGATGACACAAAGCCAGGTGGCAGTCTGAAGCTACGAGAAGGATGCTATGAGGCTGCAGGGTGACTTGGATAGGTTGGGTGAATAGGCAGATGCAGTATAATGTGGATAAATGTGAGGTTATCCAATTTGGCGGAAAGAACAAGGCGGCAGATTATTATCGGAATGGTGTCAGATTAGGAAATGGGAAGGTGCAACAAGACCTGGGTGTCCTTGTACATCAGTCATTGAAAGTAAGCATGCAGATACAGCAGGCAGTGAATAAAGATAAATGGCATGTTGGCATTCAAAGTGAGAAGATTTGAGTATAGGAGCAAGGAGGTCCTGCTGCAGTTGTACATGACCCTGGTGAGACCACATTTGGAGTATTATAACCATATAACAATTACAGCACGGAAACAGGCCCTCTCGGCCCTTCCAGTCCGTGCCGACCATTTCTTCTCCCCTAGTCCCATCTACCTGCACTCAGACCATACCCCTCCATTCCCTTCACGTCCATATACCTATCCACTTTACTCTTAAATGTTAAAATCGATCCTGCCTCCACCACTTCTGCTGGAAGCTCATTCCACACAGCCACCACCCTCTGAGTAAAGAAGTTCCCCCTCACGTTACCCCAAAACTTCTGTCCCTTAATTCTCATGTCATGCCCTCTTGTTTGAATCTTCCCTACCCTCAATGGGAAAAACGTATCCACGTCAACTCTGTCTATCCCTTTCATCATTTTAAAGACCTCAATCTAGTCCCCCCTTAACCTTCTGCGCTCCAAAGAATAAAGACCTAACTTGTTCAACCTTTCTCTGTAACATAGTTGCTGGAACCCTGGCAACATTCTAGTAAATCTCCTCTGTACGCTCTCTATTTTGTTTACATCCTTCCTATAACTAGGCGACCAAAATTGTACACCATACTCCAGAATTGGTCTTACCAATGCCTTGTACAATTTTAACATTACTTCCCTACTCCTATATTCAATGCTCTGATTTATAAAGGCCAGCACACCAAAGGCTTTCTTTACTACCCTATCTACATGCGATTCCACCTTCAGGGAACTATGCACAGTTATTCCTAGATCCCTCTGTTCCACAGAATTCCTCAATTCCCTACCATTTACCATGTATTATGTGCAGTTTTGGTTTCCTAATTTGAGAAAGGACATCCTTGATATTGAGGGAGTGCAGCGTAGGTTCGGCAGATTAATTCCTGAGATGGCAGGACTGACGAATGATGAAACAATGGATTGACTGGGTTTATATTCACTAGAAGTTAGAAGGATGAGAGGGGATCTGATAGAAACATACAAAAAGATCTTAAGGGATGGGACAGGCTGGGTGCAGGAGAAATGTTCCCGATGTTGGGGGAGTCCAGAACCAGGGGTCAGTCACAGTTTATGAATAAGGGGTGAGATGAGGAAAGACGTTTTAACCCAGGAAGTTGTGAATCTGTGGAATTCTGCCACAGATGGCAATAGAGGCCAATTCAATGGATATATTCAAGAGAGTTAGATATAGCTCTTAGGGCTAACAAAATCAAGAGATAAGGGGAGAAAGCAGGAACGGGGTACTGATTTTGGATGATCAGCCTTGATCATATTGAACAGTGGTGCTGGTTCGAAGGGCCTACCCCTGAACCTATTTTCGATGTTTCTATGATAAAATAGGCCAAAGTCAGCATGGTTTTGTGATGAGGACATCTTGCCTGATGAATGTGCTGGAATTCTTTAAAGAAGGTAATAGTAGTTCAGACAAAGGAGAGTCAGTGGTTGTTGGTAGACAAAAGTGTTGGAGAAACTCAGCGGGTGCAGCAGCATCTATGCAGCGAAGCAAATGGGCAACGTTTGCCGGAGTGCTGGAGTTTCTCCAGCACTTTTGTCTACCTTCGATTTTCCAGCATCTGCAGTTCCTTCTTGGTTGTTGTTTATCTAGATTTTCAGAAATCCTTGATAAGGTGCCAGACGTGTGGCTGCTAAGGTAGATGAGAGCCCATGGTATCAAAGGGCAGGAGTTGGCACTGGAACAGCGGATACAGTAGATGATGTTGGAGGAGGTGCAAGTGAACCTCTGCCTCACCTGGAATGACTGTCGGGCTCCTTGGATGATGTCAAGGGAGGAGGTAAAGAGACAGGTGTTGCATCTCCTGCAGTTGCTTGGAAAAGTACCTGGGGAGGGGGTGGTTTGGGTGGGAGGGAAAAAAATTGACTCGGGAGTTGCAGAGGGAACGGGCTCTTAAGAATGAGGACATCTCCGATGACTTATATGGAAAACCTCATTGAAACGTATCGAATAATAAAGGGCTTGGATAGAGTGGATGTGGGGAGGATGTTTCCACTAATGGGAGAGTCTAGAGGTCATAGCCTCAAAATTAAAGGACACTCCTTTAGGAAGGAGATGAGGAGGAATTTCTTTAGTCAGACGGTGGTGAATCTGTGTCATTCTTTGCCACAAAAGGCTGTGGAGGCCAAGACAATGGATATTTTTAAGGAAGAGATTCTTGATTAGTATGGGTGTCAGGGGTTATGGGGAGAAGGCAGGAGAATGGGGTTAGGAGGGAGAGATAGATCAGCCATGATTGAATGGCGGAGTAGACTTGATGGGCCGAATGGTGTAATTCTGCTCCTATTACATGACATTCTGCCTCATCTCTGCAACAATAGACTCCGTAATCAATATTGCTATCCATCTCTTTCTTTGCAGCTGCCTGTCATGCCTGATGATTCTATACTCTGCAATGTGCAGTTATTCCTCAACTTGAGAGGATCAAGGGTAGAGTTGGAGAGGTGGGGGCAATAAAGCCACTGCCTGCTGGAATTTAATGGTCTCAACTAGTGCTGAATGGAAACACTGTCTGAATTTCTAGTTACACTTGTTGCTGATATTAGAGCTCCCGGCCAGACTCAGAAAACAAAATACAGCCAGAGAACAGTTTTTATCCATGCTTTCTCAACTATATACTTGCAAAAATAAAACACAAAATTGGTGATCACTATACAGAGACGATGCTGAAATAAGCTTTAAGGTAAAATACCTTCACAAATTTAAATCCAACGTTGCATCTAATCTGGACTTGATCTTTGAATGAATAAATTTCCAGGACAGGTTCAACTTTGCCATTGAGGGGTGGCTGGATCACAGGACAAGGATTGCCTGCATAAACACAAAGATATGTTGACATGTATCCTGTATGTTTCCTCATCTCTTCACCAGCACAAAGACCATCTCAGGACCCAGTTCCAAGTAACAATCATTTTGATCATCGATCCCATCTGGGGAATATTGCTCGCTCTCTCCAGCAGTTCTCTCTCCTGTCCGCAGTAGCCATACTCCCTGACATTGTGAACTAATTAATCTACAGCGTGACTGTTATGGGCTTTGGACTGGAACTATGAAGGTCTGGACTTCCTCAGAGCTTCAGCAGCATGAGCAGTTCCAGGAAACTCACTAGCCCTTTGCTGCAGTTTTAACCTGGGCACTATCTAGGCTCCAGCCACACTTATGGGAACCAGATTTAATCATTACTCAATAATTCAGAGGCTAGATGATCTGGGAAACTGATTTTAAACATCGCCCAGGCAGACAGAGCACTCAATTCAGTTCAGGAAACAAAAGTAAATTAAAAAAAAAATCCCATTAGCATTGGCCACCATTGTTATATAGACACGAGGTGATGTCCTTGGGGAAGGAAATCTGTTGCCTGGAGTAGCCTGGAAGAGATCCGCGGTGAATTTTGTAGATGGTTCACTCAGCCGTGGCACTTTAGTGGTGGAGGGAATTAATGTTTAAGGTAACGAATGGCTGCTAATCAAGTGAGCTGCTTTTTCCTGAATGCAAGGATTTCCTGAGTTGTTGGAGCTGAACTCCTCCAGAAGAACATAGGTCTTCCCTCACAATCTTGCTTGTGTCTCGTTGAAGGTGGAGAGATTTGTCACAGGATTCCCAGCCCCCGCCCAACTCAGGTAACACTGACATTTAGTGTTCATATTTCGTCATTTCATATCTTCTCACAACATGGAGGTTGTTCGGCCCATCTTGTCTATAGCAGCACTGAACACATTTATTTCCTTTTATTTATTCTCTCATCGATGCCTATTAACACCTCCCCAATTTACCTCCCTCCCACTTAAACGTGGAGTAAATTATAGCAATCAATTCACCCAACAAACAGCACAAATTTAGTACATGAGAAGAAATCAGAGTGAAATACAGGCAGCACATGCAAACTCCACACAAACAGCACTGGAGATCCGGATGCCAAGCACTTTGAACTTTACAATGGAAGGGAGGTCTAGAGAGTCAAGGTCACACTATCAGTTATTTTTCCTGCAGTATTTTCGAAAATAAAGGTCTTCTCAATAGCAATATTTTTGTTATTGGAAACAAAATGCTAAAGACTCTAAAAGATTAAAAATGCTAACTGTTTTTAAGAGGCAATGGTGGCTGATTACTGTGGGGAAGTTTCAGTGAAACAGGTTTTATTTCCCCTGTGTTGTTTCCACCCAACACAGCTTCTTTTCTGCTTGTCAATTTCCAACGTAACTGAAGTAGTTCCACAAGTTCCTGGTCAAAATCGCGTTATAACTAAGTCGGAATGCAAATAATGTTCCCTCATTTAAACATACATTATAGTAGAACTACATGTTTTACTAGGGATCACGGTTCTATAATTGGTCAAAAGCTGCCTTGACATTAACAGCAGTCACTGTCACATCACCTCTTTGTTCCCCGGTTGGACCAAGGCTACCATGAAGTAAAAAATATTTGTCATATGTACCGACAAAGGAACAATTAAATTGTTACCTGCTGCAGCATTACAGGCCTGTGAATACGTGACTCAAGTAAACAGTACTCATTTTCAGATAACAATAAACAAAAATATGAATACATTAAAAACCACAATAAATTAAAAAGGATTGGAGCTGATTGCTCCTCATGAAACACAAATCAGGCATTGGTGAGCAAGTTACTGATGAATGAGTGCCACTAACTAGTACTGTTGATAACAGCTTCCATTATTTTTATGATGATTTACAGTGAACTGATCCTCCCTCGCTGGCCCTCCACTCGCTTTGGACCACTTGGACAAGAAAAACTCATATGTCAGGCTTATTCATTGATTACAGCTCGGCATTTAACACAATCATCCCCTCCAAGCTGGTTACCAAACTCGTAGAACTGGGTCTCTGTGCATCCCTCTGCAATTGGATCCTCGACTTCCTCATTCACAGACCACAGTCTGTTCGTATTGGTGGAAATGTGTCAGACTCGATAACAATCAGCACGGGAGCACCTCAAGGCTGCGTGCTCAGCCCCCTGCTGTACTCACTCTATACTCATGACTGCGTAGCCGGTCATAGTGCGAACTCCATCATCAAGTTCGCTTACGACACCACTGTTGTGGGATGTATCACTGATGGGGATGAGTCGGAGTATAGAAGAGAGATCAAGCGACTGTCCAGATGGTGCCAGCACAATAACCTGGCCCTCAACACCAGCAAAACCAAGGAACTGATTGTGGAGTTTGGAAGGAGTAGGATGGGGACCCACAGTCCCGTTTATATCAACGATGGTTGAAAGGGTCAAGAGCTTCAAATTCCTGGGCGTGCACATCTCTGAAGATCTTTCCTGGTCCGAGAACACTGATGCAATTATTAAGAAAGCACATCAGCACCTCTACTGCCTGAGAAGATTACAGAGAGCCGGTTTGTCAAGGAGGACTCTCTCTAACTTCTACAGGTGCACAGTAGAGAGCATGCTGACTGGTTGCATTGTGGCTTGGTTCGGCAACTTAAGCCCCCTGGAAAGGAAAATACCACAAAAAGTAGTAAACACTACCTAGTCCATCATCGGCTCTGACCTCCCTTCCATCGAGGGGATCAATCGCAGTCGCTGCCTCAAAAAGGCTGGCAGCATCATCAAGGACCCACACCATCCTGGCCACATACTCATCTCCCTGCTACCTTCAGGTAGGTACAGGAGCCTGAAGACTGCAACGACCAGGTTCAGGACTAGCTACTTCCCCACAGCCATCAGGCTATTAAACTTGGCTCGGACAAAACTCTGAATACTCCATTATCTGTTATTTGCACTTTATCAATTTATTTATTCGTGTGTGTATTTATGTATATAATGGTATATGGACACACTGATCTGTTTTGTAGTCAATGCCTACTATGTTCTGTTGTGCTGAAGCAAAGCAAGAATTTCATTGTCCTGTCAGGGACACATGACAATAAACTCTTTTGACTTTTGACTTTGATAATTAACGACATTAGATTTGTATTGATTTTTGAGAACAGGACAAGCCTGTGTAAGTCTTGGAGTGCAGCTCTTCAATGTTATTGCTGGGATATCTGGTCTCACTATCCTTGCTGCATCCAGTGCTCTCAGCTGTTTCTTGATGTTCATTGGGCTGGAGACTGGTTCCATGACCGTGGGGTTCTCAGGAGGAAACCTAGCAGCAGCACCAATTTAGCACTTCTGGCTGAATACACCAGCCATTGGTTCTCCCACCCACAAAACAGGTTCCACTATTGATGGAGAAGGGGGACATCTCTTGGAACCTCCTCTGATAGCTGTTCACTTGCTCACCAACACGCAAGACCAGATGTGATTGAACTTTAATCTGAACTGTTGATCCCGAGATCACCGGGCTGTGTCCAGGGCACAGTAACGGCAGCCAATGTTGTCCTTGGATGCCATTACTTAATCTTTGTGTGCATGTCATGCTCCTAGCAAGCCTTTTTGCCCTCTGAACCAGAGGCTTGTCACCTGACTTGACCTGATGGGAGAGAGTCGAGTACAGCAGGCCTTGAGGTTACAGATGGGGGCACACATTCCTGGTGCTGATGACAGCCCAGCCTTGAGCCTGAAATGTTGTCTAACCCATTTATTACAGTTATAGTGGCACACACGACGGAGTGTGCCTTCGAGAGGGCCTTCATAGGACTGAGTTCTTCATTAATTATGCGGTCACGGCACATCCATGCACTTCAGGTATAGTCAAATATATCCATCTCTCATGCTGTAGGCAGTGATCTCTCACTACCTCTGTAACCATGCTCTGATTTATCTCTGAGGTTGGACTTTGTGATAATTAGGATGAGATTTTCTTTCCCATTTTCATCCTGCTCCAATGAGACCGAATCAATTTGAGAGCTCCATGAGTTATTCCCTCATGCCTGTACACTGCTTACTGTCATAGTCACAGAGTGATACAGTGTGGAAACAGGCCCTTCGGCCCAACCCGGCCAACAATGTCCCAGCTACTCTTGTCCCAGTTGCCTGCGCTTGGTGCATAACCCTCCAAACCTGTCCTATCCATATACCTATCCAACTGTTTCTTAAATGATGGGATAGCCCCAGCCTCAACTACCTCCTCTGGCAGCTTGTTCCATACAACCACCAACCTGTGTGAAAAAGATACCCCTCAGATTCCTATTAAATATTTTCCCCTTCACCTTGAACCTATGTCCTCTGGTCCTCGATTCCCCTACTCTGGGTAAAATACTCTGTGCATCTACCCAATCTATTCCTCTCATGATTTTGCCACGTGTTGGGAAAGGCCGTGCCCATGGATTGTGACAAAAGGGTCTAGCACAGTCTCTATGGGTACAGCCAAGACCGACTACATCAGGTTGTTGTTCGATTCATCGACATCAGGACGTCCACACACCCAACGTGAATAGATCCCTAGCCTGCACTTGATCTGCTTTCTACAACTCAGCTCTCACCCCTTCTCTTGGACAGATTAAGAACAGTTCCCTGGTCCTCACCTTCCACTCGACCAGCCTCATTTTCACATATATCTTTCATCATTTCTGCCAGCTGTTAGAGCCACAACCAGACACTGATTCAGCATTTTAAAAGGATGGCCCTATTCAAAACTCTTTGACCCACTGTCTTTTTCATCATCCACTTCCCACCTTACAGCACTTTCCTATGGAGTCACACGTCTTTTCAACTCTTCCCTTCATCTAAAGATCCCAGTTTTTCCAGATGAAGCAGCAATTCATTTTTGATTTCTTCCAACTTCACATGCAGCATTTGGCATTCACAATGTTGTCTCCACTACGTTAGTGAAACCAAGCACAGATTGGGTGATTGATTCATATGGATGCAGGGCAGAGAGGGATATTGATCATGTGCTGGCAGAGACATAAGTTTAGCTTGGAATCACATTTGGCAAAGACATTATGGGCCAAAGGATCAGTTCCTGTTGTGCAATATACTGTTCTATGTTCTATGCAGAACACTCATCGTCAGTACACAAGACCCTGAGCTCTCTGATGCCTGCCATTTTAATTGTCCATCCCACTCTCACTCTGATCATTGTCTATGACATCCTGCACTGCTACAATGAGGGTCATAGAAACATAGAAACATAAAAATTAGGTGCAGGAGTAGGCCATTCAGCCCTTCGAGCCTGCACCGCCATTCAATATGATCATGGCTGATCATCCAACTCAGTATCCCGTACCTGCCTTCTCTCCATACCCTCTGATCCCCTTAGCCACAAGGGCCACATCCAACTCACTCTTAAATATAGCCAATGAACTGGCCTCAACTACCCTCTGTGGCAGAGAGTTCCAGAGACTCACCACTCTCTGTGTGAAGAAAGTCTTTCTCATCTCGAGGCAAACTTGAGGAAAGCACCTCATCTTCTATCTTCGAGACTCCGTATTAAATTCTCCAACTGCAGGTAACTTGCTCTTTCTTTCAGTCCACATCAGAAATGGCCCATTCTACACTTCATCTCCGTATGATGTTTGGCTGCTTTTCTCTCTCTCTCTCTCTCTCTCTCTCTCTCTCTCTCTCTGCAAGCCTGGACCCACATGTCCCACAGATCAGCTTTTAACACCATATAACCCTAACCAAAAGCATAACCTGATTTGAACAGCTTTCCTACCAGAGATATTCCCTTTGTTTCACCCATCACTGCCTCACCGTCTCCAATTTAAAACTAATTTCCTTTCTGTTTCAGAGATTGCCACAGACCAGGTAAGTGAGACCCTGACACAGGTATACTCACTGCATTACATCTTTGAATAGCATCCCAGATTCCTCCACCATGCTCCACCCAGTGAACAAACTTACAACAGATAGCCACATGAAGCTAGAGCTGAGAATGAATGCTCATTGCTACTGAAGGTTGATCACACTGCTGAAAAGACTAAATAACTAAGTGGCAATGGAGCATGTGGAGTTGAATGTACAATGTAAAATATGGTATCAGAATAGTTAGTGAGACAAAATGCAAGATCTAAATGTCAGAGTTACGGAAGAGGTGCCAATGGAGATAATGTGTGTGTTGTTTTTCATGTTTCAGAGTTATATTGATTCAGGAATGATTCCTGTGGTTTGGAAGGTAACAAATGTGCGCTCGCTATTTAAGACAGGGAGTGAAAAAACACCAATTAGCCAAATTTCAGTAGTAGGGAACCGATGAAGGAAAACATGCCAAACACCTTCTTCACCACTGCCTATCAAAGTTCCCACTTTCAGGAAACCGTCCGCTATTAACAACGCATAACACAACCGAAAGCATGACTGATTAGAACGGCAATCACGGCTGCTTGTAGCGCTCAACACAACATTCCCGCAGAGCCGCCCCATTTACTGTGCAAGCTCTTTCCTGGTTGAACACCAAAATTCAACACTTCATTCTTGTCCAACAGAAATTCTATCTGCACATTCCCAATTTCGCTAGATCTGTCCTGTTGGCCATCCTCAAAAGCACCTTGGACAGCATGGATGTGTTGGACTGAAGGACCTGTTTCCATGCTGCGTAACCTTGATGATTCTCGGACTATGATTTTGCTAAAAATTTTACACAATGTTTCTGATACCAACTTCATCCAGGGGAATGTTAAAATGTTAAAATCTCATTACCACAGCCAGGAAATAAAACAGTACTAAATAGATAGACAAATTGAAACCATGAAGCTGATGCACTTTTGCAAAAACTCACCTGAATCCCCATTGTCCTTCAGGAAGGAGATCTTCATTTGGTCTGGCCAATTTATAATTGCAGATATAAGGAGTGTGTCCTTAAAATGACTCAGCATCCACTCATATCAAAGGGGGGGGATGATGTTTGGATAAGTGCTGGAATTGCTAGCATGTGTCATAAAAGAATGATAACTTGCTGAATTCTTTACAAAAATATGATTTTTCTTGGGCATGGGAGCTGAAGGGCGTTATACGACCCTATGAGCTTCTTCTGCCAGTCTATGACAGCATTGTTGCCTTGTGACCCTCCTTCCATCAGTCTTTGGCCTGCTTCCTTTAATGTTGCCAAATTCCTTGGCTTTACATTCATAAGAAATAGTACAAAATAAAATACTTCCTGAAGTAGGTAATCCCTCTGAAGTCCAGTATTCAATGATCAAATGTAGAGTTAGCTTGGAGGATCTCTTGAGCCCGGTAATGTAATGATCAGAGTTTAAAAAAAAAACTGCTGGGGGAACTCAGCGAGTGGTGGGAATAAACAGATGATGTTTCATATAAGAACCGTTCATCAGTCTGAAATAAGGTCCTGATCCAAAATGCCATCTGTCCATTTCCCTCCACAGATGTTGCCTAACCCACTGAGTTCCTCGAGCAGTTGTTTTTTGCTCAAGATTCCAGTATCTATTCTCTTGAGTCTCCATGTAATAATTAGACATGCAATCTTGATGATGCAAGATCAAGAAATTGGATAATATTGTCTTGCTTTGGTAACTGAGAATCTTACATTCGATTTGCAGTTAGAAAGCTTTTTCGGAGGCAGCAATCATAATTCAGTTAGATTACCATAATTACTGAAAAAGATAAATACAGGCCAGACATAAACATTCTAAATTGGGGTAGATTTGACAAGGCTGAGACATAAATTAGTAAAAGTGGACTTCTACTTATGTGTCAGAACCATAATTAAGGAGCCCACTAAAGATACCAGAATTAGTAGCATGGTTGGTACGCAGTAAATATGTTCCAGGCTGCTTCAGGGTATTTAAGGACCGGTTCGGAAGCAGTAAAATTGAAAATGAATTTCAATCCACGGAAGTTTGAGTACTGCATATGTGGAAGGAAATCAAAGAATGGACAATAAATGATAGTATTGAGAAACGAGGGGCCCTTGGAATGCATGTCAGCAGATCCCAAAGATTCTAGGACAGGCAGATAAACGCATTTGAGAAATTATTTGAGATGCTTGCTGTCTTCAACCGAGATATATGGCAGATGAGGGTGAAAGTCATACTAGATTTGTACAAAACACTGTCAGTTAACAGTTAGAGTATTGACCTAGGAACCTAATTACTATTATCACATTACTAGTCTTAGGCATTGCCTCATGTCTTGGGTGATTTGCTTCTACTCCAGTTCCAATGTAGTTGATAAGACATACAAGATCCACTCAGTATTTGATAACTCCTCCTCTATTTTTATTTTCAGGGGCCTGTTTTTCGATGTATGAACTATCGATGTTCTTGATAACACTGAAATATCCAACTTGTCATGGTCATTGGCTTGTTGCTGGATCTAACTCACTTTGTTTCCAAATGGCAGAGGGTGCAGAGGGAATCTCAGTGATTGTCGCCAGTGTTTCCGCTTTTGTAATGATAAAAAAACTTGAGAGATAGAGTGAACGCAAGATGAATAACAACAGATTTCAGAGAGATTTTGACAGGTTGCTGCAATGGGTGGACACGTGGCAGTGAAATTTAATGCTCAGAAATAAGAGGTGAAGAAATTTGAAGAAGAATACGAAGAGGCAATATAATGCAATTCTACAAGGGAAATAAAATCATAGATGTGTGTTCATTGAAAATGGCTGAGCATGTAGAGAAAGGTGCAGAAGAGCTTTACCAGGATGCCACCTGGATTAGAGGGTATTTTTATAAAATGTTTTTGCCACAATAGTGGTTATGTGTCTAGTTCTACGCACCAGGCTTTAAGAGAGCTGTATTGGCTAAAGAGAGGGAGTAACGGAGATTTACAGAGTCTACTCCGGAGAGACTGGAGACATTTACATTTCAGGTCATGAGCGGATCAGACGCAAGAGATGTGAGAAGCTGTTCCCAATGGTGGGGTGGGGGAGAAAAAAGCAAAGAAGGCGACTGGCGAAAGAACCTAAGTTACGGGAGCTTTAAAACATGGCCAATGGTTGGAAGACATGGACAGAATACAGGAGCCAGATTCAATCAAAGGATTCAACTTTTAAATTTTAGAGATACAGCGTGGATGCAGGCCCTTCGGCCCACCACGTCCGCGCCGACCAACATACACCCTGTACACCAGCACTATCCTACACACACTAGGAACAATTTACAATTTTACCAAAGCCAATTAACCTACAAACCTGTACGTCTTTGGAGTGTGGGAGGAAGCCGGAGTCTGGAAAAAACCCATGCAGTCACAGCAAGAACATACAAACTCCGTACAGACAGTACCCATAGTCCGGATCAAATCCAGGTCTCTGGTGCTGTGAGGCAGCAGCTCTACCACTCAGCCACTGTTTTTAAAAGGGAACGGATTTGCAGTGCTCCTTTTCTGCTGTGACCATTTTGTGATGTGGTAACAGAAGAATTATTGTCACAGAGTGGTAGAGAGATGCAGCATTGAAACTGGTCCTTCAGCCAATTGTATCTGCTGACCATCAACCACTGATTCTATCACTGAATTACACACACAGGCAATTTATAGCGGCCAATTTACCTATCAACGTGCACTTCTTTGGGATGTGAGAGGAAACCAGAGCATCTGACGGGGTTACAGGGAGAATGCACAAACTTCACCCAGACAGCAAAGAGGTCAGGATTGAAGCTGAGCGTCCGGCGTTGTGAGCCAATGATTCTACCAGCTGCATGCTGTGCCACCCAAAGAGACCAATGATCAATGTAATTGAGGTGTATTCAATTATGTGGGCTAGATAGAGTGAACAAGGAGGAGCTTGGCAAGGAAGTCTATAACCATATAACATATAACCATATAACAATTACAGCACGGAAACAGGCCCTCTCGGCCCTTCCAGTCCATGCCGACCATTTGTTTTCCCCTAGTCCCATCTACCTGCACTCAGACCATACCCCTCCATTCCCTTCACGTCCATATACCTATCCACTTTACTCTTAAATGTTAAAATCGATCCTGCCTCCACCACTTCTGCTGGAAGCTGATTCCACACAGCCACCACCCTCTGAGTAAAGAAGTTCCCCCTCACGTTACCCCGAAACCTCTGTCCCTTAATTCTCATGTCATGCCCTCTTGTTGGAATCTTCCCTACCCTCAATGGGAAAAACGTATAACTAGGCAAAGGTTTAAAATCAAATAATTATGAGGTGCTGTAACCCAGGGATGCAGACAACAGAGCAAAGGTTTGCCCGACATGGTTCCTTAGTCCAGCATTCAATGGACACGTCCCTCCCCTGACCCAGAGATGTCAATACAAAGAACAATAGACACATCTGTGACCAAATTTACCTAATCAAAAAAAGAAATTTAATCAGAATTATCAATTATTCCATAACAGTGATATCTCAAACTGTCAATACATAATTATTTTCAGCTTCATCATTGACATCATGAGCTTTAAGCATCAATATCAATAACATTATCTACAGCAGAGTTAGTATCAATTTATCATGATGAAAATCATCTTCAACATAAATACCAAAAGCAGATAATACTAAGGAAAGGTCACTGAATGAGGCTCAGTCCAGCGTGATCTGCAGCCAGAATTTGTTCTGAATAAGCAAACAGTTGATTCCCCGCGGACTGAAGTAAATGTTAACAATGGTGATTCAGCATGAGGTTTTGGTACTTGTGGTGTGATTACTACCTTTGCAGGACACTTCCCTTACCTCGTACGCAAGTAGATTTACAATAAAAGATAATCACTGTTGGATCAAGCAATAGAAAATGAAGCAATGTAGATAGGAGAAGTTGGTACCGAACGGGACAACTTAGCAAATGATCAGCATCAATAGTACCCAGAACATCAAACCCATCTACGAAAAGGGGTGCTACATTGTACAATGGGCTGAGTTCTGCCTCACAGCTCCAGTGACCAGGGTTCAAACCTGTTTTTCAGTGGTGCCTATGTGGAGTTGGACATTCTCGCTGTGACAAAGTGGCCAAGTTGTTTCAAATAGTTGCAATACTGACATCCACCCAACAGTGTGAGCATATCCCAGGTATATCTGACAAAACGCTGGGTAAATCCTTTCTGGTTAATGTTGATCTAATCTGTATACTCTAAATCATCAGAAAAATAATGTAAGATATTAATAGCGGTGCTGTCAAATGGTACTAAATAATAATCCCTTCACCAATGTATTGTCTGAGACCACTTAGCCATGATCAAGTCTTTCTTCGAACATGGACTGCAGATAATTCTACAGGTGAGGTGAGAATGCTGGCCTTCATTTCAAGGTGGCATTTGACAAGGTGCACTCTCCAAGGAACCCAGATAAAACCGAGCTCAAAGGGAATTGAGACAAAAGGACTCCAGTAACTGGAGTTACATGTTGCACAAAGTGGTTTTTGCAGATCAATCATCCCAGTGACAAGCCATCACTACCAAGGTGGTATCCTCAGTTTAATTATCTTCAGCTGCATCAATGCCCTTCCACCCATAGGACAGACCTGGGAAGATTTGCTGATGAATTCACTAAGTTTAATTTCATTGGCAGAACCTCAGGAAATTAAAGATTCCCTGTCTGACGCAAGTTCAACCAGCCAACTAATGCATATAGCTAGTAAATGGAATTACTTGTCCAAGCTACTTGGACATTACCTTTTTAACCCACAACCTCCATCATCGAAAACAAGGACATCAGTGCCAAGACCATCACCCCATGCATGCACTCCATCAGATACATTTGCTATTTTGTTTCCTTATTGGGTCACCTATCCAGCAGCATTGAAAAGGGTAAATTCACAATAGGAAGCAGTGGTTCCAGATGTTGGCTCCCTATCACCATATCAACAGCAGGTAGGGATGGGACTTAATCCTGCCACTTCAATAATGGCCACAACTCAAAAGAAAAATTAAACAAAACTATCCACAACGCCGTATGCATTACTAACAACATCATCATTATTTTCCCGAACTGTACCATGTGCATCAACAGACTCATACACAGCGCAGAAACAGGCCCTTCGGCCCACCCTGTCTACACTGACCAAGTTGGAATTATAGATTAGTCCCATTTGACACAGTGCCCATAGCCTCTAAGCACTTCCTATCCATATACCTGCCCAAATGTCTTTGAATCGTCATCACTGCAGTTATTTTTACATCAATGAACAATAGGACCAACAAAAAAGATAGACACAAAAATGGAGTAACGCAGCGGGTCAGACAGCATCTCTGGAGAAAAGGCATAGGTGATACCTTTCTTCAGTCTGAGAGTCCGTTCCCGTTGAAGTACTCCAGCTTTGTGTCTATCTTTGTAATAAACCAGCATCTGCAGTTCCTTCCTAACCTAACTAAAACAGATTGGGATTAATGTAGGATTAGTGTAAATAGGTAGCTGATGGTCAGCATGGAATCTGTGGGCCAAAGGGCTTGTATTCCCACTGAATCTCTCTATGAATTCAAGTTATTTTACATTATGAACAGCATGATCACTTTCATTATTATTAAACTCATCATTGGACATTTCCTATTTCATCATTGGGCATCAATAAACAAAGTTTCAGGTTAGTGACCTTTCATCAGAAATGTTCTGATTTCCAGTATTTTCCCCGAGTCACAGTCATAATGGAACTGAAATAGGCCATTCGGCCCACCATGCCTCATTGTCCTGTGCCGTACTGTTCTATGTCCCTGTGATAATTGTGCCTATTTATATTGACCCCATTTCCCACAATTTGGTCCATGGCCTTCCAAGCGTTGGCAATTAAAGTGGGTGTTTGGAAACTTCAGAAATCTGAGAGAGTTTCCATCTCAGGCAGTTGTGGACAAGATTCCAACCATCCTCTAAGTGAAAAACATCTTCCTCAGATCCCTGTGATGTTGCTGTACCTTATCCTAGACATACCCCGATTTTAGAAACCTCTGCTATGAGGAAATGTTCCTTACTATCTACCCTATTGTCCTTCATACAGAAATAGAGAATGGAAACTTGTCCTTCGACCGCACATTCATACCGACCAAGTTGCTTCATGTAAACTAGTCTCATTTGATAAAATTTGGCCCTTGTCTTTTAAATGTTGCTTTTGTACTTGCCTCAACTACTTCCTCTGGCAGCTTGTTCTATGCACCCACCAACCTTGCTCTGTGCGAAACAAAAACAGAGTATGATTTTGTATAACTCAATCGGGTCCATCCTCAGTTTTGAGGAAAACAAACCCAGCTGAAAGTCTCTCCTTACAACTGAAAGGCCCTATGCCAGATCAATCACATCCCTTCCATAGTTTTGTGACCAGAAATGCAAATCGTACTCCAGCTTTGACCTAACATAATCGCTTGCTCTTATCTTTTTTCCCCCCCGTGCAACAAACAAGTATTCCATATGTCTTCTTAACTATCCTACCTACCAGAGCTGCCATCTTCAGGGATCCCTGAACTCTCTGGGAAGCACGGTGCAGTTGCTGCCTTACAGCGCCAGAAACCGGGGTTCGATCCTGACGATGGGTGCTTATCTGTACGGAGTTTGTACGTGCTCCCTGTGACTGCGTGGGTTTTCTCCAAGTGCTCCGTTTTCTTCCCACACTCCAAAGACATACAGGTTTGTAAGTTAGTTGGCTTGGGAAATTTATAAATTATCCTTAGTGTGTATAGGATAGTGTTAGTGTACGGAGATTGTAAATTGTCCCTTTTGTGTGAAGGATAGCGTTAGTATATGGGGTTCGCAGGTCGCCACAGACTCGGTGGGCAGATAGACTTGTTTCCGTGCTGTATCTCTAAACCAAACTAAATATGACAAGGTCTCTTTGTGTCTCCCAACCCTGAAGATTCTGAAACCCTGCACACCCCAACCCTGAAGATTCAATATGCATATCCGAACCAAAATGCATCATCTCAGTTATCATGATTAAATTCTATCTGCCATTGTTCTGCCACCTTACTAACTCACTAATATTGATCCAATTCCTGGGAATACTCCCCATTTTGATTTCCTTCAACTACAGTATTTTGCTGTGGTCCATCAATAATTTGAATTACATGTAAAATATTGTAGAACTACATGTATAAAAGCCAAGACACTAAAACCATTAGACAATGACCAACAAAAGAGTTAACTCAAGAGATGGCTGATTGAATGAGCTGG
This sequence comes from Okamejei kenojei, assembly GCA_035221665.1. Classification (NCBI taxonomy): domain Eukaryota; kingdom Metazoa; phylum Chordata; class Chondrichthyes; order Rajiformes; family Rajidae; genus Okamejei; species Okamejei kenojei. Next base: position 63,119,377 of record CM069144.1, on the reverse strand, counting down.
GAAAATGAGAGGTGGTGAGAGGAGGAATTGCAGATCCATCTCTGGGCAAATTGGATCAAAGCAGGAGAGGGAATACCAAATGGTCAATAGCTCAAACAGAGCAACTACCTGCAACATAAGATAACCAGGAGATGAGAAGGAATCAAGGAGCTTGAGACGCTGAAACTAGGACCACAGTTTAGGTTGAAGTGTGACTGCCAATCAATGGACCTTGCCAGAGGGTTGGTGAAATGAAGGAACTCACCACTAACAACTCTTCCAATAAATGTGCCCCAACTCCCAGGTGACCTATTGCATGGAGCCTGGAGGAACACTAGGGGGAGTGCAAGCAGTGCCCACTGGATCACCGGAGTTCACTGAATCACCGGAGTCCGCTGGATCAACGGAATCCATTTCTCTGCAACATATGGGTTTGATGTGACAGAATCTTTTCCAAACTCCAGGTGTTTGCAGTCGGGCTTCAAATCTAAATCTTGGGAATACGTTAAATCTCAATGGTCTGTTAGCCAGCAGAATCGTGCTTTGAACCAGAGGCCATGCAGAAATTAAATGGGAACGTGCTATTCTCTGCCAGAGCCCTTTCTGCTCTCTCAAAGAGCTGCACCTCCAGCAATAAGAAGCCCCACAAAGAAGAAGCATTCAGCATCCATCTGCCTCGAGGTGTTATCAGAACTGGGCCACAGTAGTCCAGAGGCAGCACAGTGCAACATTATGTCAAAAACACACAAATACACACAGGTCCACGCAGAAACAGCCCTGAATAAGCCTGGGCCTGTGACATGGGTCTAAACTGCACAGATGAAGTCACGTTCAAACTGGATCCTAGGCCTGGTTTAGGTTGTTAAATACACGGTCAACAAAGGGATTGGACTCATTCCTAACTCCAAAGGCTAATCACACTTGGGGGAATTGGAATGCACTTGACTAGGATGGGGAAAAAAATGAAAATTATGCTGATCCTTTGTTCCAACCAACTAGAAAATGTGTAAGCTTTACAGCATGGAAGCGGGCCCATTGCGCTAATGCCAGTTAAAGGAAGAACTACATGGGATGCTCCCACTTCCCAGCTCTTGGTCCACGGCTGTCAATTTACAGCTCTTTGAGTGGTTATTCAGATACCTTCAACAGAATGATAGACGAGGGACATAGCTGTACGATGCCTGGAGCCAGAGATACTAGCAGATGATCACACAACACGAGAGGAGAGGGAGAATGTTTCAAACAAACATAAACTAGCTGACAGCAGCAAACCCACCAACTGATGTGTACGCAAATTTCCAGCCACGGTTATCTCCCGAATCGTCAGTGTGAAAGAGAACCTGGACACTGCTGCTGTTCGTCGCGATCTTTCCAGGACTCTTATCACCACAGAAAGGGCCAAACTCCTTCATTCCAGCTTTAATCTGCAGCAGAGAACAAAAGACGAACTGGAAATCCCAACAGGGCTATGACTCATTGAAAACAAAAACAAGTCAGGAGAACAAATAGCAAAATTATGTGCATCGCACATCTCCCTCATTGAGCTTTTAGTGTCATCATCCAGTATCCAGTCTAATTCCATCCCTGAGGTTGACAAAAGTTATGTATTTAAAGTGTGTCAATAAATCCATGTTAATCCCCAAGTCATTACTCCCCCAACAATATCAGTAACCTGCTGGGTCACCATACTGCTAACGACGTTAGTAAATACTGGGAGGCATTGTGCGCAGTAAGAACTTGGGTCTGATTCTGGGAAAATTCTTTGTTTAGTAGGTTGGCAGGTGTGGACAATCCTGTGCCTCAATAATGGCTGGAGCAGCTTCCTTTTGAAGAGACGTAACAGGCACACCCGTGGCAGTAATTCCATGGCTGAATTTCGAGAAAAAAGGCTAGCAGTGTGATATTTTATTTTATCTCCACATTTGTTTGACAACACTTGCAATTTCCACCAGCAGAAAAAGGTCTTGCACCGCCTTGTTGAAAGTGGCAACTAAGTGGATAGGGGAGTAAAGAAGGCATATAGCATTCCTGTCTTTACCAGTCAGGACTTTGACTAATGGAGGTAAAGTAAGCAATTCATGCTGCAGATATACAAATAAACTGCTGAAAGAATTCTGCAGGTTGAGCAGGTGGGATGAGGGCGGGGATGCAGACAACTCAAAAAATGGTGGAGTTGCACAGTGAAGGCAGCTGTCAAAGGATGCAGCAGAATATAGATGAGTCACAGAGAAGGGTGGAGAAGTGACAGGAGGAGTTTAATCTGGGCACTTTTAAGGTCAAATATGTGGGGAAAGTAAACAATTAATGGTAGAACCCCGAACAACACTGACGTTCAGAGGGATATTCAGGTGCAGAGATCACTGAAAGTAGCAATACGATTGGCAATACACGGATAGGAAAGATTTGGAGGAAGATTGGTCAAATGGAAACAAAAAGGACTGACTTAGCTGGAGCATCTTGGTCAACATGGGCTAAACATTGGGTTAAAGGGCCAGTATCCTTGCTGTATGACTCTATGGCAAGTAGAGGGAGTGGTGAAGAAGAGGTATGTATGCTTGCCATCATTGGTCAGGGCATTGAGGCATTGTGAGCCGAAGGACCCGTTCCTGTGCTGACTGTTCTATAAGAGTCAGGAAATCATGTTGAAACTTTATAAAACTTAGGTTAGGCATATTGTGCAGAGGCTTCGGAGTGTGTGCAGAAGGGGTTTACTTTACAAAGATGCTGCCTACATCAGATGGTATTAGCTATAAGAGGTAAAACAAACTTGGATTATTTTCTTGGCATGTAAGAGGTTGCAGGGAGATGAGTAAGCCAATTCTGCATCCCACTACCAGTTTACCATGGGCACCTAGTTTCCTGGTTTAGCCCTAATGCCCTATTTAAAATGGAACAATATTTACTACCCCATGCAAAGATCACTGTTATAGCCACAGTAATTTCCTCCCATACATGCCATTACATCCCAAGATGGATCCCGTCAGGCTCTGGAGACTTGTCCATGTTAATTTTTGCCAATATCTCCAACAATTCCTCCTTCCTGACACACGTGTCCCAGAATAACCAGTACTCCTTTTCTAACACTCCATCCTCCACATCTGTCTCCCTGATCAATAACCACATTGAAATATTTATTTAGGATCTTGCTTACATCCCCTGGCTCTACATATAGATTTCTCTTTTGGTCCCCGAGGGGACTCACTCTCTTCCCAGCTCCTTGCTTCTTCAAAAGTTTCTAAAGGTTTTCCTCAATCCTGCTGGCCAAGGCTATTTCATGTACTTTTGTCCTACTACTTCTGTGTTCTTTTCTGCATCTGATGTAACCCCCAAAGGACTTGCTCAAATCCAATCTATTTTGTTATTATTTTAAAAGCCTCCCGCCCACTCCCTCCTTAACATCAGAGGTTGTTTTTTTCCCCTCTAGCTCCTTCTCTGAATCTACTTTTGTTTGGTCATGCCTTTTACATTGAAATCATAAGATGGTATATTCATAACAAGAGGATTTCAGTACACGAGTAAAGAGGTTCGTCTGCAGTTATATAGGGCTCTGGTGAGACCACATCGGGAGTATTGTGTACAGTTTTGGTCTCCTAATTTGAGGAAGGGCATCCTTGTGCTTGAGGCAGTGCAGCGTAGGTTCACGAGATTGATCCCTGGGATGGCGGGACTGTCATATGAGGAAAGATTGAAAAGATAAGGCTTGTATTCACTGGAGTTTAGAAGGATGAGGCCATATCTTATAGAAACATATAAAATTATAAAAGGACTGGACAAGCTAGATGCAGGAAAAATGTTCCCAATGTTGGGCGAGTCCAGAACCAGGGGCCACAGTCTTAGAATAAAGGGGAGGTCATTTAAGACTGAGGTGAGAAAAAACTTTTTCACCCAGAGAGTTGTGAATTTATGGAATTCCCTGCCACAGAGGGCAGTGGAGGCCAAATCACTAGATGGATTTAAGAGAGAGTTCGATAGAGCTCTAGGGGCTGGTGGAGTCAAGGGATATGGGGAGAAGGCAGGCACGGGTTACTGATAGGGGACGATCAGCCATGATCACAATGAATGGCGGTGCTGGCTCGAAGGGCCGAATGGCCTCCTCCTGTACCTATTTTCTATGTTTCTATGTTTCTAAATCAGCCCTCCCACCAAATTAAGACCTTAACTGCGGGACCAACCTCAACTTTTTTCATGACCACATTGAAACATACTGCTATGACTGCTATTTCCTAAGGATTTCTTCACCAACACTTCCAAAGCCCTCTTTGCACACTTTTCCACTGGTGTGGTAATCACAACTATCCACAGTATGTGGCCACTTTATGTGGCTGTTCCTACTTGGTGGTGATCCTAGGGAGTCAATATACTGAATGCCAAGTGTGGGTACACGAGTTGTTCCCTTATATACTCACCATCTTCAGTCCTGCATCAATCTGACAAAGGAACACAGTTCGAGTTAACCAAATTTGGATCACTGACGATACAAGACGTTCCAACACATTTGGTGGTGCTCACCTTCAGATAGTCATAAGGGCATAGCACATCTGGGTGATCTTCCAGATCAAAGATGCCGGTAAAGTCCAAGGTGATCACAAACCCGTCTTCCAGTTCAATACGGTACAGACAATCTGAGCTCTTGGGGTAAGGATTGGGATAGTCTGGACTGGAGACAATTCCTGACCTTTCTGTAAATACATTGTCGCTACACTCGACTGGTGGGAAACAAAAAGCAACAATCAGTCCCCTTTGATTAGAACAGAAGCTGAAACATTATTTAAATGGCGAGACGATTAGGTGCTGGAATTCAGAAAGAACTGGGTAAACCGGGACAAGACATAAAGAAAAAGTAAATAATTAAGATGGTAAATACAAAGTTTGTCTGTTTTTTTCCACAGGGCGGAGGAGTCTAAATGTTGAGGGCATGATTTAATAAGAACCTCTAGGGCAACTTTCTCCACACAGTGGTGGGTATATGGGACGAGTTGCCAAAGAAAGTGGGACAGGAGGTTACAGTTAGTCGACATGTGGACTGGGAGAGAGGGGAAAGTGACCCTTTGGCCAACCCAACATGCCCCATCTAACCTAGTCCCATTTGCAATGGCACATGGGCACAGACGAGTTATAATACTCTATAGTAGCTGAAGCACCAAAGCAAAGTACTGTCGAAACTGTAAAGGACAATGGTGTGACATTACTTGGTGATTTGGTCTCCTTATTTAATGAGGGATAGACTTGCATTGCAAACGGTTCAAGAACAGTCACAAGATTCATCCTTTAGATGAGCACATTGTCCAAGGATGAGACTTAGAAAATCGGACCCAAACAGATTGGAATTTAAAATAATGAGCCATGATCATATTGAAAGATGAACGATTCAGACGGACTTTACAAGGTGATTAATACGAGGACATTTTACAAAGGATATTAAGGCTCTTAACAGGAATAAGGAGCCCTACGTGAGGCATCGGCAGCTCGGATCGAGCAAATCCATTCAGGTATATCAGTGGGAAATCAGAGCTTGTAACTAGGACAACAGCTTTGGCTAATGTTCAAGGAAAATTCTGAAAGATTCAATGCTTATTAAGAACAAGAATCAATGTGTGAAAACCACTGGAGACGGGTGAGGTGTTAAATTAATACTTCTAAATACTTCTACTTAAACTAAATAGTGGGGGTGGGGTGGGGTTGAACAACCGGCAAGCGTATGCCTGCCGTTAACGGTAAGGAGAGTGTAGGAAAGGTAATGTTTAAACTAATAGGGCAGAGGGATGGGAACCAATGCAGGGAGACAAAAGGGTCACAAAATGAGAGCAGAAGCATAAGGTAGAAGGGAGAAAAGAAAAACAAACCTGAAAGCTTTGTGCCTTAACGCGAGGAGCATTCGTAATAAGGTGGATGAATTGAATGCGGAGTTAGCTGTTAACGGATATGATATAGTTAGGATTATGGAGGCATGGCTCCAGGATGACCAAGGCTGGGAACTCAATATGCAGGGGTATTCTATATTGGGGAAACAGCAGGATGGTCAGCCATGATCATATGGAATGATGGTGCTGGCTCCATGAGCCAAATGGTCTACTCCTACACCTATTTTCTATGTTTTTGTTTCTCATCTGTATTTATTGTGGAGGTCATGGAGGCCATGGAATTGAATGAAATGAATAGTGATGTATTAGAACATGGAAACATAGGACATCGAACATGGAAATGGAGGCTGTGCTGACAGTCTTAAATCTCGTAAAAGTGGATAAACCCTGGGGCCTGACTGGAACACCATTGACATCATTCGCCGCAGGTCTTTACTTGGAAGACTGGGAAGGTGTCTAGTGTTGGGCCTTTTTTGAGAAAGAGTTTGCAAGGACAAGCCTGGGATGCTAGACTTGGGAAAGATCATGGATGGGATTTGGGGAGACTGGAACTAGCTCCTGTATAATTCTACATTTTCTTTGGTGGGCAAGTCTAGAACTAAAGGGCACATTCTCAAGATGAACGAGACACCAGGTGTGATGGCTCCCTGGTGAGACGGTCCAGGATGTCTCAGAGCGGCTGCAGGATGGCCGTAAGGGAGTTGTTGATGTCATTGTACACATTGGTAACAACATGGGTTAAAAAAGATGAACGAATGTTGGAAGTTATGAAAAAGGGCAAACAGCCGGGTTTCAGGGATTGTAATATGTGTATTGTTCCTGGTGCCAAGTGCCAGTGAGGGCAAAAATAGGAGGATATGCCAAAGGGTGCAGGAGAGATTCAGGTGTTTGGACCATTGGGATCTCTTCTGGGGCAGGCAAGTACAAGAGGATGAGTGGCACCTGAACAGGAGGGGGGTGGGGGGAGAGATAAGATGTAGTAGAGGAGCAGCAATAAGAAAGGTTTTTAACAGTAGTTAAGGAGAAAATGTTTCCAGGATCATTAACCGCAGTGCACTGGACAATGATCAACAGAGAAAGAGAAAGTTATGATCTGAATGGACTGCATAGTAGGATGGAAGAAGCAGATTTAACAGAAACTTTTAAAAGAGAGCTGACTAAAGACCAGAGGGCGAGAGGCTTCAATGCTATGAGAATAAGCAGGGGAACTAAACTGATTGCATGCTTTTTCAAGGAGCTGGCACAGACAGGAAGGGAAAATTAGCTCCCGTGTGCAACAACAAAAACAAACTGCTGCTGGAATTTAGCAAGTCGAGCAGCTGATGCGAGGTCACAACTTGAAATGTCTACCATGTCACGGCCACCACAGCTGCTGCTGCTGCTGCTGCTTGACCCGCTGAGATTCCCAGGAATTTGTGTTTAACTCTGGATTCTAGTCACTGCAGTCTCTTGCATCTCCTGTGTGCTATCTTTCTATGGCTCTCCAACTGTTCTTACATAACCATTTATGGGCCGATTTTTGCACAATTGCAACTATACGCTGGCAAGTATAATTTTACACAGCCAGTGCATTTGTGAGTGAGTATGAGGCTTTATTTCACAGGCAGTGTACTGCATGTAAACCAGATGCATGCATCACCTGGGCCATTTGTTCATGAGTGTGAGCAGGTCCATGTGCAGAGTATTACAATACCTTTGCAAGTCCTATTATCTGAGTGAAGGATGTAGCTAAATCTACAGGAACAGTAAAATCCACCGATGTAATTGTGACAGAAATGGTCACAGGCCAAAGATTCATCCAATTTCTCCTTACACTCGTCGACATCTACAAAATAAAATTGGAAGCAAAGAGTCATAAGCAGAGGAAAGTATTCAGCCATTTGCATTCACCTTTACCTAAATTAAACGTTAGGGTAATTCCTCTCCCAGCGCTGGGGCCATATTTTTGACTTTGTGGTTACTCAAGGTCCTTTTTGAATATGTGGAAAGTCTCCATCTTCACCATCCTTTCAGACAGTGAGCTCCAGGGCCTGACCACTTTCAGCATTCCTAAGAAACTGTTCACCCTCCATTTCAATGATACTTGCCTCTGGCAGCTCATTCCATATACCCATCACCCTCTGTGTCGAAAGCTACACTTTTTCTCACAGAGAGTTGTGAGTCTGTGGAATTCTCTGCCTCAGAGTGCGGTGGAGGCAGGTTCTCTAGATGCTTTCAAGAGAGAGCTAGATAGGGCTCTTAAAGATAGCAGAGTCAGGGGATATGGGGAAAAGGCAGGAACGGGGTACTGATTGGGGATGATCAGCCATGATCACATTGAATGGCAGTGCTGGCTCGAAGGGCCGAATGGCCTTCTCCTGCACCTATTGTCTATTGAAAAAGTTGCCCCTCGGGTTCCCATTAAATATTTCCCCACTCACCTTAAACCTATGTTCTCTGGTTCTTGATTCCCCTACTCTGGGAAAAAGACTATGCATTCACCCTATCTATTCCCCTCACGATTTTATACAGCTCTGCAATGTCACCTCTTCAACTTGCATTCTGGAAAACCGTTCCAGAAATAAGGGTTCAAATTGCAATTAAAACAGACTTAAACCGACCTTCAGTAACAGTGACCAAAAACTCATATTCTTTGGAAAAAGAAATCGATTATCCATCATTTTCCTTCCCTTAGATTACACGGGTTGCTCAAGTATCACTTCATTATCAGACTTTGTTTTAAGTGTAGATAAGGAAACCAACTAACCAATGGCAGCATAGTGAGCTTCAAAACCAGTGAAACGCTCTTCATTGGAAAAGTCTGTCTTGAATAAGACGGTCATGGAATTGTCAAAGGAGAAAACAGAGTCTTGGCCTGGGATTTTCTCAGTGTCTGTACTCTCTCGGCCACAGAATGTCTCCAGCGTATCACCCGACGTGATCTGAAATCAAAAAGTACTGTTTACCACCACGTCACAGCTCTTTACCCGAGAAATAGAAGGAAGCCCCCATAGAGCCAGAGCTCTGCTGTACTTCAGGGACATTCAGGCCCACATAAGCACTCTGTGGGACATTTCCAAAGACTCATCCCCAAGCTGTCCTCCCATACAATTTTACATAAAAAGTCCCCTCCAAATTCCTTTCAAAAGCATTGATGGTTCTGTTGTTCACTCTTCACAAAAGGATTTTCCTCACAGTCCCTGCATTTTTTTCCATCACTTCACATCTGTGAACCTGGCAGTTGAACAATCTGGTGATTTTTGTTTAATTCTGGGTGTCACGAGACAAGATCCGCATTTATAGCCCATCTGGAATTGCTCTTGAGAAGGAGAATTTCCAAGTGCTACTAGGGAGGAGTTCCAGGATCAGATTGGAGTGCGACTTTGAGGGGAACCTGCAGGCAGTGGTGCTCCCCTGTGCCTGCTGCCTTTGTCCTTCATGATGGTTTGGGAGGAGCTGTTGGTGAAATTTGGGCAGGTACCTGTGGGACATTTAGTAGATGGAATATACTGCAGCCACTGTGTGTTGGTGCTGGAGGGTATGAATACTTTAATGGTAGATGGGGTCCCATGCAAGAGCACTGTATTGTCCTGCATAGCCGAGCTTCAAGTGTGGTTGCATCTGCTCAACCAAGCAATTGAACAGCACTCCCTTACAATTCTCACAGTCAGGGTCGCTCAGCAGAGTCACCGGACCTTTAGTCCATATCACCCATTGTAACTTAGTTATACACAAAGTGCTAATCAGGCATACACACTCAGCGGATCAGGCAGCATCTCTAGAGAAAAAGGATGGGTGATGTTTCAGGTCGGGACACTTCTTCAGACTCCCCATTGTACCCATCTATACGAATCCCATTATGAGCCGCAAAATTACGATAGGTGCCAAATCAACCCAATGACATTTACATCCAAGTCATAGATATATGGATATAAAAATCACCATTGGTCACAGACCACCAGCCAGAATAACACCCTTCCACCACTACCAACTCCTTTCAAGGGGCAGGCCACTTCTGAATCAAAACTACCAAGTCACCGCTCATCTCATCTCATGAATCATAACCTTCTGCATCAGCCTACAATGACGGACCTTGTCAACTACCGTACTAAAATCTGCTGTCCTTTCCTTAATTGCCTCCTCAAAAAACTCAAGTTAATTACATGACCTGTTGTGGACAAAGCCATGTTGACTGTCCCTAATTATTCCATTCTCTTGCAAATGTACATAAACCCCATCCTGGAAATCCTCTCTAATAGTTACCCTACCACTGACATGAAGCTCATTGCCCAATAATTGCCTGGATTATCTCAACTTCTCGAACAGAGGAACAATTTGTATTCATGTTTATTACACTAACCAGATCTTGGGGTCACCCTAAACCACAAAATCAACTAGAACATGCTATGATGACAAGTCAGGTTTGCAATACAACTACAAGCAACATTTCATATGGTGAACAACTTTAACATCCTGACACCAGAAAGCACCATTTAGGAGTGTGATATAGTTTCTACTTAGTTGAATGAGTGTAGCACCAACAACTCTCAAGTGGTAGCTCACCAGCAAATTCCAAAAAGTCACAAAGGAACTCGAGACTTGTCACTAACATGCACATCCAGAAAATGCAACAAAAGTAAGTTTAATAGAAGCAGAAAGATGGAAGGTGGCCAGGAAAAACATCAGTAGTGTGAGGTGCAGCAGCTACAAAAGCTGGGACCAAGGTTTGAGGCACACGTTGGGCAACGTTGCTGCATACTGTTGGAGGGGTGGGTCTGACGTCAGGATCACACCAGTGGAGATAACAAGGGTCAACCTCTCCAGTGGCCCTTCCTCACCCATTTGGGACCCTCCAGGGACAACCTCACCGCCACAACATCCTCTCTGCTTCCTTGGGAAAACAGCCACTCTCAGTGGGAATTTCCCCAGGCACTTACCAACCCCAGGCACCTTCTCTGCCCCTCTCTCGGGGCCCTCCCTTCTCGTGGAACGTCCACTACCCCCTACCCCGGCGCTGTGCTCTCCCCTCCCGCAGATGTTGGCGTTGAAATTGTTATTGAAGCATTTCATGTTGATTTTCCATTCCTACACAATATTCTGCCAAATTTCTGTTATTAAATCAAGATGTTCCTGTGACGTCATTGGTTTATTTCCCACACTGAATACTTCAAATCAACATTCCTTATCTGTGGTTCTATTTAAAGCCGATCGTCGTCTCCTGTTCACAGAATCTCCAGTATTTGGGCTGTTTTGCCATTTTGCTCCCCACTCTACTACTCTTTCTCAGAAATCTGCAACATTTTTCCAAATTCGATTTATATCAAAGTTACCCATTTCTAATTAAATTAAGATAATTCCCTCCACAGAAATGCAGCATGACCTGCTGAATAACAGCACCTGCAGTGCCTTAAGTCACTAATTCCTAAATTACACAACTATACAGTATGGAAACAAGCCCTTTAGCCCTACTCATCAATGCCAGTCAAGATGCTCTATCTATGCTCATCCCATTTAGAAACATAGAAACATAGAAATTAGGTGCAGGAGCAGGCCATTCGGCCCTTCGAGCCTGCACCGCCATTCAATATGATCATGGCTGATCATCCAACTCAGTATCCTGTACCTGCTTTCTCTCCATACCCCCTGATCCCTTCAGCCACAAGGGCCACATCCAACTCCCTCTTAAATATGGCCAACAAACTGGCCTCAACTACCTTCTGTGGCAGAGAATTCCACAGATTCACCACACTCTGTGTGAAAAACGATTTTCTCATCTCGGTCCTAAAAGACTTCCCCCAAGTTTACCCGATATCGCTCTAAACCTTCCCCATCCATGTATCTTTTAAATGTTGTTATAGTATCTGCCTCAACTACCTCCACGGCAGCTAACTCCAGACACCCATCACCCTCTTGCATGCTCCTCACTTAGTTCCTAATGACATCTTGAATTCCATTTTGTAAATGCTGAAATGAGAATGATGGAATATTTAAAATAAACAAGTAAAACTTTTGAAAAAAGTTGTTTGCAACTGTTTTCCCCTTATGCATCCCTGCACCATGTGACCAGCAGATGGAGAAATCTAGAGAAGTCCCTCGAGATCCTAAACCCCTGCTGCAGATCCTGAGATATCATCACAAGACTGACAATGTCATATCATATCTTCAGGAGTACCCCAATTCTGGCTCCCAGGAAACATCATAGATAATGAGAAAGCTTAATGTTCCAGCGTGACACAGTGGTTGAATTGCTGCCTCACAGCGCCAGAGACCCGGGCGGAGTTTGTACATTCTCACTATGACCTGCGTGTGTTTTCACTAGGTGCTCCGGTTTCCTTCCGCACTCCAAAGATAGACAGGTTTGTAGATTGGCTTCGGAAATGAAATGTAAATTGTCCCTAGTATAGGATAGTGCTAGTGTATGGGGTAATTGCTGGTCAGCGTGGACTTGATGGGCCAAAAGGCCTATTTCTGCGCTGTATCATTTTAATTTAAAGAGACAGCGTGCAAACAGGGCCTTCGGCCCACCGAGTCCGTACTGACTCCCGCACATTAACACAAACTACACACACCAAGGACAAATTACATTTATACCAAGCCAATTAACCTACGTCTTTGGAGTATGAGAGGCATCAAGAGGGTCAGAACAAAGTGCTAGAAAATATGAGGTAGACTTTGTAAGCAGGGAGGCCGGACACAGGATACAGGTTGGGGTGGGTACATGGAGCGAGTAGATTAACTTTGGAATGTAGAGAATGGAGGTGGGTTGAAAGCCGTAGATGGATGTGGAATTTATTGTTAGCCAGTGACTATCTATTGACTCACACCTGCTTAAGCAGGATGATACAGTGATGACTCTGGAGAGATGATCGCCTGTCCACACAGCAGAATGGCTCACTCTGGTTGCTGTTGTGAGCTTTTGTGCTGTTCAATGACTGGGAACAGAGCTGAATTCCACAGCTCACAGCAACATAAACAACATGATCTGTAATTGCTAATATTTATAGTAGCTCAATACTTGGGAGGACTTGTTAATTATACAATTACACTCATAACCCTCTGGTAAATGTATTCTGACTGCTGAACCTCGAGGGCAGATCAAAAGATGGTTCACTGTTCAGTGCAATTAATACAATTAGCTCCAAAACACATGTGCCCAATGCGGGCAGTATTAGATGGGGCTGTATTTATATTACAGGTTTTAAGCCATTTAAAATGTCTTGAAATACAAACTTCAGACTGTAAAAATCAGTCCTCTCAGGACTCCACATAATCTGTACCCTGTTACGAAAAAAAAAATAAAATTCCATGGAGCCCGAAGAAGAATCCTGACAAAAAATGTCATCCATCCATTCTTTCCACAGATGCTGCCTGATCTGCTGAGATCCTCCAGCACTTTGTATTTAGCTCTAGAGTCCAAAAGATTAATAGCACAAATGAGCCATCAACTATAGTGAACAATACTGGCCCCGCTAACGCTGGGCTCAGATTAGAAAAGCACACTTCACCACACGGGAGGTGATTAGCCCACCACGTCCACTTACACCAACAAAGAGCAATTGTAATTAATATTCCCCAACTGCAGCCACACAAAGGACAGCAGATCGTGACATATTGTGTACATTTATTCAAGAAGGGCAGTAGGAAAAAACAGGTAATTACAAGACAGCGGTTAGCACGCAACAAAAGCTTTCCACTGTACCACGGTATACATGAGAATAAATTAAATAAACATATATGATTTGGATATAATGTAGGAAGCATGATTAATAAGTTTAATCACACATAAACTGGTGGTGTAGTTAATAGCAAGGATAGTTGTGCCACTGGATGATGTTGAATAGTTGGAAGTTCGGAGGCATGGACATGGTGGCCCAAAGGCCTGTTGCCGTGCTATATAGCTGAGACTCTCTGAATGCTCACCCAGGTAGATTAAAATGTGGTCATGCGTTGCCTCTTCACTATCTCACAGCTGCCAGTTACAGCCCCCACTATTCTTGGGGTTAAAATACTTTCGCAACTCCGCTTTCATTCTTCTACTAATTGTCTTGAATGTTGTGAGCTTTTGGTGGCATGGCACTGGGCACGTAACCAGGCGTACTCACAACTGATTTCAAATCCCAATACAGCTGCTGTGATTAAAATTAAATACTGGAAACAGTTGGCAGATCTATAGAAAGAGATTGTTTTAGGTGTCAGACCCTTCATTACAATGAGTGGATGGTAGATTCTTGTCTGGTCTCTGAAACAGCCTGACAACTGGGACAGGAAACAAGCGCAGGCTTCGCCAGCGACTACCACTACCATTCCCCCAATTATGCTGTTAATGAAAATGGATTCATCCTATTCACCCTACCTCCGCTTAGCTATTGTGTGGACCTCACATCTTTCATACTTGTGTTCCAAAGAAAACTATTCCAGCCTACCTAGTGTCAGAGAACTGAAATTATTCAGCCATTGCAATAGCCTCTCCAGTGTTAATCATTCCGATACAAGGACCGGAGGAGCACAGATGTGCATAAACTAGCATTTCATACTTGAATTGACTACTTCTCGACGATTATTCTATTTTATATTTGCTACGTGGTAACCATGATAAAGGTACACCCTAGTTCCTGGTTTGGAAATGTTGCCCAGCATGTAGAGAGATATGCTACATAACTCTATGTGAGACTAGATCATTGATGAGCTGACTAATGTTTGCCATCTACATTAATCATTTGGATCAGAATGTACACGGTGTGATGAGATAGCATAAAATTGGTGGTATTGTCGACAGCGAGATCTATTAAATAACCTGGGAGAATAATATAGGAAAATCTGGAGTTCACATTTTTTCAGGAAAAGTGAAAAGCTGCTGAAAATCAAAAATAAAACAAGAAAATGCTTGAATTCCTCAATAGGCCAGGCAGCATCTGTGATGAGAGAAACAATCAGTGTTTCAGGTTACCATTGTTTTCGCACACCTGTTGTTTGACTGTTGTGCATTTTATATTTTCGTTATTTTATACAGTGGAATGTAATCAGCAACTTGGGTCCGATCTCTCTGCTACCAACTTACCTTCACATAGTCGTATTCACAGAGGTAGGAGGGCTCGAGGTCAAAGTGCATGAAGTAGAGCTTGATACGGAATCCGAGAGGCACGGTGATGTTCCAGGTTATGTCTGTATCACTCGGATAACCCTCCGGATAATTGGGCGACTGAAACCTCCCAAACATCCCAAAAAGCTCAGTGACATTTGCTCCACACAGGGGCAGGAAGCAGAGCACAAAGAACCAGAAGCATCTGCCAAAGTAGAGTGAGCATTAAAACATTCAATACTTTATCAATTCAACACTGCTAGAAAAATTAACACATCCAGCATAGAGTTTAACAAGACCAATATATGCTAGAGAACAGGACATCCTTCAGTGACGTTTATAACAACAAGATATAAATAAACACCTCCTTCCGGAGGTGCGGAGAAGCCGCGGCAGGCCCGAGCCTCGCTAGTCAGAGATAGAGCCTCACAGGCCGGCAGTGGAGCCTCACGGGCCGGGCCTCACGGGCCAGAACCTCACGAGTCAGAGGTGGAGCCTTGCAGGTCGACTAAGCCCACGGACATCATTGTCTGTATCTGCGGAGCCCACGGCGTTAGTGCAGAGGTCGGCAAGACGGTCGATGATGGCGCTGACTGACGAACGAGGACAGACACTTGGAAATGTGGACACCGCTGCCAAGGGAAGGAACAGTGGAGGACCCGGCGTGGGGGGACCATGAGGAAGAACAACGTGGACCCGGCGTGGGGGGGACCGCTGTGGGGGAAGGGGAGAACAATGGAAGACTGGCTTGGGGGGTAGGGGGGCTGTGAGGGAGGGGAACTCCTTTATGGGCAACTATTTGCATACCTTGGGTATGCATGCTAAGAATTTCACTGTGACTTGTCACATGTGACAATAAAGTATTCAATTCACTGAAACACAAGAGTAGACCACAGATTCCCAGTCTCTCCACCAATCTCAAGCAAAATCTATACCCCAGCTTCATTTCCTCGCTTTAACTACATTTCCCCCAAAAAACATTTCCAGAACTATAAATGCATTCAGAAGGATTAATTCTGGTAAATGCACACTCCAGCCAAGGTAAACCTCTGGTCTGGCCAACTGTGAGTTGGCCAGACCAGACACAGAACGACATCCACCACAGCTATTCCTTCAAAACCACATTCCAGGCACCATTGTATTGAGAATCACTGGACATCATCCCACAGCATCTATTGTCCATCACTCCTCCTTCAATATAATCACTGTTGTAACATGGCAAATTTGGTAGCTACATGAGATAGAACAAACTGCCCAAAACAGCAAAATGACTAATAAATACAACCCAATATCTCCCTCATTTTTCACAAAAGATAACTCTACAATTAATCTAAAAAGCACTTGAATAATCCTTCAGCATCCTGATACGACAATGCTCTCTGAGTGCCAGGGGGTAGGTGTGAGGGGTGGGGGCGGGTGGGTGTGAGGGGACTGGGGGGGTGAGGGGGGTGTGTGTGAGGGTGCGGGGGGGGGGGGGGGGTATGAGGGGGTGGGGGCGGGTGAGTGTGAGGGGGCTGGGGGGTGGGGGTGAGGGGCTGTGTGTGAGGGTGCGGGTGGGTGGGTATTAGGGGGCTGGGGGGGGTTGGTGTGAGGGGGTGAGGGAGCGGGCGGGTGGGTGTGAGAGGGTGAGGGAGCGGGGGGTGAGGTGGGTGTGAGGGGGAAGGTGTAAGGGGATGGGGGGCGGGGGGTGGGTGTAAGGGGGTGAGGGGGCTGGGGTGGGTGTAAGGGGGTAAGGGGGCAGGTGTAATGGGGTGAGGGGGCGGGGGCTGGGTGGGTAAGGTGATGAGGTGATGCGGGGGGTGGGTGTGTGTAAGGGGGCGGGGGTGGGTGTAAGGGTAAGTGGGTGGGGGTGGCTGGGTGCAATGGGGTGTGGGGTCGGTGGTGGGTGGGTGTAAGGGGGTGAGGGGGCGGGGTGGTGGGTGTAAGGGGGTGAGGCGGCGGGGGTGGGTGTAAGGGGGTAAGTGGGTGGGGGTGGCTGGGTGTAATGGGGGTGTGGGGCGGTGGTGGGTGGGTGTAAGGGGGTGAGGGGGCGGGGGCGGGGGGGTGGGTGGGTGTAAGGGGGTGAGGGGGCGGGGGTGGGTGTAAAGGGGGTGAGGGGGCGGGGGGGGCGGGTGTGTGTAAGGGGATGATGGGGCGGGGGTGGGTGTAAGGGGGTGAGGGGGGCGGGGAGGTGGGTGGGTGTAAAGGGGTGAGGGGGCGGGGGTGGGTGTAAGGGGGTGAGGGGGCGGGGGTGGGTGTAAAGGGGTGAGGGGGCGGGGGTGGGTGTAATGGGGTGAGGGGGCGGGTGGGTGGGTGTAAGGGGGTGATGGGGCAGGGGGTGGGTGTAAGGGGGTGAGGGGGTGGGTGGGTGTAAGGGGGTGAGGGGGCGGGGGTGGGTGTAAGGGGGTGAGGGGGTGTGGGTGGGTGTAAGGGGGTGAGGGGGTGGGTGGGTGGGGGGGTGAGGGGTGGGGTGGGGTGTTGAGGGGGGGGGGGGTGTAAGGGGGTGAGGGTGAGGGGGTGGGTGGGTGTAAAGGGGGGGTGGGTGGGTTGTCATGGGGTGAGGGTGTGGGTGGGTGTAGGGGTGTGGGTGTAAGGGGGGTGAGGGGGGTGGGTGGGTGGGTGTAAGGGGGTGAGGGGGGGTGGTGGGTGGCGTGTAAGGGGGTGAGGGGGGGGGTGGGTGGGTGTAAGGGGGTGAGGGGGGGTGGGTAGGGTGTAAGGGGGTGAGGGGGGGGTGGGTGGGTGTAAGGGGGTGAGGGGGCGGGGGTGGGTGTAAGGGGGTGAGGGGGCGTGGGGTGGGTGTAAGGGGGTGAGGGGGCGGGGGTGGGTGTAAAGGGGGTGAGGGGGCGGGGGTGGTGTGTAAGGGGTGAGGGGGTGGGTGTAAGGGTGAGGGGGGCGTGGGGTGGGTGTAAGGGGTGAGGGGGCGGGGGTGGGTGTAAGGGGGTGAGGGGAGGGGGGGGTGGGGTGGGTGAGGTGGGTGAGGGGGCGGGGGGTGGGTGTAAGGGGGTGAGGGTGGCGGGGGGGGGTGTAAGGGGGTGAGGGGGCGGGGGGGTGGGTGTAAGGGGTGAGGGCGGCGGGGGGGGGGTGTTAAGGGGTGAGGGGTGGGGGCTGGGTGTAATGGGGTGTGGGGGGGGGTGGGTGGGGTAAGGGGGTGAGGGGGGCGGGGGGGGTGGGTGGGGTGTAAGGGGGTGAGGGGCGGGGGGGTGGGTGTAAGGGGGTGAGGTGTAAGGGGGTGTGGGGGGGGGGTGGGTGTAATGGGGGTGAGGGGGGGGGGGTGGGTTGTGGTGTGGGTGTGGGGGTGGTGTAAGGGGGTGAGGGTGGGGGGGGGTGGGGTGGGTGTAAGGGGGGTGATGGGGCGGTGGGTGGGGGTGGGTGGGGGTTGTAAGGGGGTGGGGTGGGGTGAGGGGGCAGGGGGGTGGGCGGGGGTGGTGTAAGGGGGGTTTTGTGCGGGGGTGGGTGGGTCGGGTTGTGTGGGTGGGTGTATGGGGGTGATGGGGGGGTGGGTGGGTGTAAGGGGGTGAGGGGGGGGGGTGGGGTGGTTGTGTGGGGGGTGAGGGGGGGGGGGGGTGGGGTGGGTGTAAGGGGGGGGTTCGTGGTAAGGTGAGGGGGGTTGGGTGGGTTGTAAGAGGGGGTAGGGGTGAGGTGGGTGGGTGTAAGGGGGGGGTGAGGGGGTGGGTGGGGGGGTGGGTGTGTGTGTGGTGGGGGGTGGGTGGGTGTAAGGGGTGAGGGTTTGGTGGGGGGTAGGGGGTGTGGGGTGGGTTGTAAGGGGGTGAGGGTGGTGGGTGGGTGTAAGGGGGGTGAGGGGGGTGGGTGGGTTGTAAGGGGGTGAGGGGGGGGGGGGTGGGTTGGGTGTAAGGGGGTGAGGGGGGGGGGTGGGGTGTAAGGGGGTGAGGGGGGCGGGGGGGTGGGGTGGAGGGGGTGTAAGGGGGTGAGGGGCGGGGGTGGGTGTAAGGGGGTGTGAGGGGGCGGGGGTGGGTGTGTAAGGGGGTGAGGGGGGGGTGGGTGGGTGTAAGGGGGAGGGTGGGTGGGGGAGAGGGGGTGGGGGTAAGGGGGTGAGGGGGGTGTAAGGGGGGGGTGGGTGTAAGGGGGTGAGGGTGAGGGGGGCGGGGTGGGGTGTGGGTGTAGGGAGGGTGGGGGGGGGGTGGGGTGGGTGTGTTAAGGGGTGAGGGGGGGCGGGGGTGGGTGTAAGGGGGTGAGGGGGGGGGGTGGGTGTAAGGGGGTGGGGGTGAGGGGGGGTGGGTGTAAGGGGGTGAGGGGGGGTGGGTGGGTGGGGGGTGAGGGGGTGGGTGGGTGGGTGTGAGGGGGAGGGGTGAGGGGGGGGGGTGGGTGGGTGTAAGAGGGTGAGGGGGGGTGGGTGGGTGTATGGGGTGAGGGGGGGTGGGTGGGTGTAAGGGTGAGGGTGCGAGGGGGGGTGAGGGGGCGGGGGAGCGGGTTGTGGTGGGTGTGAGGGAGCCCTCACTCACCCCATCCTCGGCCTCGCTCCGCGGCTGCACACAGAATAAAGAAAAGATCCTTTTGCGGATCTTTGGACTAAAGCCCGGCGGCCGCAGCGTCCCGCGACCCAGGCCCCGCCCATCAACCCCGGCCCCAGATCACAGGCCCCGCCCCAGGTCCCGCCCATCAACCACAGGCCCCGCCCCCCAAGACCACAAACCCCGGCCCCAGATCGACCACAGACCCCGCCACCAGACCACATCCCCCGCCCATCAACCGCAGGCCCCGCCCCCAGGTCCCGCCCATCAACCACAGGCCCCGCACCCAAGACCACAGACCCCGGCCCCAGACCGACCACAGACCCCGGCCCCAGACCACATCCCCCGCCCATCAAACCGCAGGCCCGCCTCCAGGTCCCGCCCATCAACCACAAGCCCCGCCCCCAAGACCACAAACCCCGGCCCCAGATCCTAGACTGACCACAGACCCCGCCCCAGGTCCCATCCACCAACCAAAGGCCCCGCCCCCAGACCCACAGCCCCCCCCAGACTACAGGCCCCGCCCCAGACCACAGGCCCCGCCCCCAGACCTCAGGCCCCGCCCCCAGACCACAGTCCCCGCCCATCAACCACAGGCCCCCGCCCCCAGACACAGTCCCCGCCCATCAACCACAGGCCCGCCCCCAGACCACAGGCCCCGCCCACAGATCACAGGCCGCGCCCCCAGACCACAGTCTCCGCCCCCGGACCGCAGGCCCCGCCCCCAGATCGCAGGCCCCGCCCCCAAACCACAGGCCCCGCCCCCACACTGCCCCACCCCCATCTTTGCCCCGCCCATCACCCACACCCCACACAAACCTTGCCCTTCATATGCAAACTACACACCTATAGACCTTGCTCACACATTGCTCTTCGTAGTATATCTGTCCTCGGCTTATCAGCCCCATTCACTGATTCCCAAGACCCGACTTCCCAAAATCCCACACATCCCGAGACCCCACATTTCCTGAAAGCCCATACTCCCGGAAACCTCGGCTCCCTGTGACCCTGACTCCCTGAGACTCCATTCCCTGAGAGACCCATATCCTGAGCCACATAGAGAGCCCACAATCAGGCACTGCTCTTGCCCCAGACTCATTCCTTGCCACCGCCTCCACTATATCTAAATGGTCATAGAGTCTTAGAGCGATACATTGTGGAGACAGGCCCATCAGCATAACTTGCCCACACCGGCCAATATGTCCCAGCTATACCAGTCCCACCTGCCCGCGTTTTGCCCATGTCCCTCCAAACCAGTCCTATCCATGTACCTGTCTAACTTTTTTAAATGTGAGGATAGTCCCTACCTCCACGACCTCCTCCGACAGCTTGTTGCAGAAGTCCACCACCATTTGTGTCAAAAAGTTACCCCTCAGATTCCTATTAAATCTTTTTCCCTTCACATTACATCTATGTCCTCTGGTCCTTGATTCACCTACTCTGGGCAAAGTGCTCTGTGCATCTACCCGATCTATGCCTTGCGTTGTTTTATACACCTCTATAAGATCATCCCAAAATATCCTGTGCTCAAAGGAATAGAGTCCCAGCTGACTCAACTCAGACCCTGGCAACATCCTTGTAAATCGTCTCAGTACCCTCTCCAACAAACGTCTTTCCTATAACACGGTGCCCAGAACTGAACACAATATTCTAAATGCGGCCTCATCAACGTCTTATACAACTGCAACATGACTTCACAAGTTCTTTACTTGTGTTGCCACGTTCAAGTGGTTATGGATAGCCAAGATCTCTCTGATGTTAAGGATCTTGCCTATAAATGTATACTTTACCTTTACAATCAAACAAAGATTTATAGTTCGAGAGGCAGCACAATTCTAAGATGATAATTAATCTAAGATAGACACAAAATGCTGGAGTAACTCAGCGGGACTGGTGTCATCTCTGGAGAGAAGGAATAGATGACGTTTCGGGTCGAGACTGAACAAGGGTCACTTATTTTGGCAAGAAAGGTGAAAGTAAATCCAAAGGGTTTCTACAGCTATATTAATAGCAAAAGGATAACGAGGGATAAAATTGGACCATTAGAGAACCAGAATGGAAAGCTATCTGCAGAGCCAAAAGAGATGGGGGAGATATTGAACAATTTCTTTTCTTTGGTATTCACCAAGGAGAAGGATATTGAACTCTGTGAGGTAAGGGAAAAAAGTAGAGTAGCTATGGAAACTATGAGATTCAAAGAGGAGGAAGTACTGACACTTTTGAAAAATATAAAGGTGGATAAGTCTCCAGGTCCTGACAGGATATTCCCTAGGACATTGAGGGAAGTTAGTGTAGAAATAGCAGGAGCTATGACAGAAATATTTCAAATGTCATTAGAAACGGGAATAGTGCCGGAGGATTGGCGTACTGCGCATGTTGTTCCATTGTTTTAAAAGGGTTCAAAGAATAAAACTAGCAATTATAGACCTATTAGTTTGACGTCAGTGGTGGGCAAATTAATGGAAAGGATACTTAGAGATAATATATATAAGCATCTGGATAAACAGGGTCTGATCAGGAACAGTCAACATGGATTTGTGCCTGGAAGGTCATGTTTGACAACCTTCTTGAATTTTTGAAGCGGTAACTAGGGAAATTGATGAGGGTAAAGCAGTGGATGATGTCTATATGGATTTCAGTAAGGCCTTTGACAAGGTTCCCCATGGAAGGTTGGTTCAGAAGGTTCAATCTTTTGGGTGTTAATGGCGGAGTAGCAAGATGGATTCAACAGTGGCTGAATGGGAGATGTCAGAGAGTAATGGTGGATGGCTGTTTGTCAGGTTGGAAGCCGGTGACCAGGGGTGCCTCAGGGATCTGTGTTGGGTCCACTGTTGTTTGTCATGTACATCAATGATCTGGATGATGGGGTGGAAAATTGGATAAGTAAGTATGCAGATGATACTAAGATAGGTGGTATTGTGGATAATGAAGTAGATTCTCAAAGTCTACAGAGAGATTTTGGGCCATTTGGAAAAGTGGGCTGAAAGATGGCAGATGGAGTTTAATGCTGATAAGTGTGAAGTGCTACATCTTGGCAGGACAAATCAAAATAGGACGTACATGGTAAATGGTAGGGAATTGTGGAATGCTGTGGAACAGAGGGATCTAGGAATAACTGTGCATAGTTCCCTGAAGGTGGAATCGCATGTAGATAGGGTGGTAAAGAAAGCCTTTGGTATGCTGGCCTTTATAAATCAGAGCATTGAATATAGGAGTAGGGACGTAATGTTAAAATTGTACAAGGCATTGGTAAGACCAATTCTGGAGTATGGTGTACAATTTTGGTCGCCTAGTTATAGGAAGGATGTCAACAAAATAGAGAGAGTACAGAGGAGATTTACTAGAATGTTGCCAGGGTTCCAGCAACTATGTTACAGAGAAAGGTTGAACAAGTTAGGTCTTTATTCTTTGGAGCGCAGAAGGTTAAGGGGGGACTTGATTGAGGTCTTTAAAATGATGAAAGGGATAGACAGAGTTGACGTGGATAAGCTTTTCCCATTGAGGATAGGGAAGATTCAAACAAGAGGGCATGACATGAGAATTAAGGGACAGAAGTTTAGGGGTAACGTGAGGGGGAACTTCTTTACTCAGAGGGTGGTGGCTGTGTGGAATGAGCTTCCAGCAGAGGTGGTGGAGGCAGGATCAATTTTAACATTTAAAAGTAAAGTGGATAGGTATATGGACGTGAAGGGAATGGAGGGGTATGGTCTGAGTGCAGGTAGATGGGACTAGGGGAAAACAAATGGTCGGCACGGACTGGAAGGGCCGAGAGGGCCTGTCTCCGTGCTGTAATTGTTATATGGTTATTATATGGTTATTCTTTCTCTCCAGAGTTGCTGCTTGCCCCACTGATTTATTCCAGCATTTTGTGTCTATCATCAATTTAAACATATAGACATAGAAAATAGGTGCAGGAGTAGGCCATTTGGCTCTTCGAGTCAGCACTGCCATTCAATATGATCATGGCTGATCATCCAAAATCAGTACCCAGTTCTGGCTTTTCTCCCCATATCCCTTGATACCCTTAGCCCTAAGAGCTAAATCTAACTCTCTCTTGAAAACATCCAGTGAATTGGCCTCCACTGTAACCATATAACCATATAACAATTACAGCACGGAAACAGGCCCTCTCGGCCCTTCCCCTAGTCCCATCTACACTGTCTTCTGTGGCAGAGAATTCCACAGATTCACAACTCTCAGGGTGAAAATGTTGTCCTCATCTCATTCTTAAATGGCTGACCCCTTATTCTTAAACTGTGATCTCTGGTTCTGGCCTCCCCCAACATCAGGAACATTTTTCCTGCATTTACCCTGTCCAATCCTCTAAGAATTTTATAGGTTTCTATAAGATCACCTCTCATGCTTCTAAATTCCAGCGAATACAACCACATTTGACCCATTCTTTCATCATGCGTCAGTCCCGCCATTCCGGAAATTAACCTGGTGCACCTCTGCAGCACTCCCTCAATACCAATAATGTCCATCCTCAAGTTAGGACAACAAAATTGCACACAATACTCAAGTTGCAGTCTCACCAGTGCCCTGTACAACTGAAGTAGGACCTCCTTGCTCCTGCATTATTTACTAGAATGTTGCCAGGGTTCCAGCAACTATGTTACAGAGAAAGGTTGAACAAGTTAGGTCTTTATTCTTTGGAGCGCAGAAGGTTAAGGGGTGACTTGATTGAGGTCTTTAAAATGATGAAAGGGATAGACAGAGTTGACGTGGATAAGCTTTTCCCATTGAGGGTAGGGAAGATTCAAACAAGAGGGCATGACATGAGAATTAAGGGACAGAAGTTTAGGGGTAACGTGAGGGGGAACTTCTTTACTCAGAGGGTGGTGGCTGTGTGGAATGAGCTTCCAGCAGAGGTGGTGGAGGCAGGATCGATTTTAACATTTAAAAGTAAAGTGGATAGGTATATGGACGTGAAGGGAATGGAGGGGTATGGTCTGAGTGCAGGTAGATGGGACTAGGGGAAAACAAATGGTCGGCACGGACTGGAAGGGCCGAGAGGGCCTGTCTCCGTGCTGTAATTGTTATATGGTTATTATATGGTTAAATTCAAATCCTTTCACAATGAAGCCTCTTGACTTTCTTCACTGCCTGTTGTGCCTGCATGCTTACTTTCAGTGACTGATAGAGAAGCACATCCAGGTCTCGTTGCACCTCCCCTTCTCCTAATCTGACACCATTCAGCTCATAATTTG
This sequence comes from Okamejei kenojei, assembly GCA_035221665.1. Taxonomy (NCBI): domain Eukaryota; kingdom Metazoa; phylum Chordata; class Chondrichthyes; order Rajiformes; family Rajidae; genus Okamejei; species Okamejei kenojei. Next base: position 63,094,821 of record CM069144.1, on the reverse strand, counting down.
CCTTCCTGTTCTTGCCACCAAAGTGGATAACCTCACATTTATCCACATTATACTGCATCTGCCATGCTTCTGCCCAACCTATCCAAGTCACCCTGCAGCCTCTTAGCATCCTCCTTGCAGCTCACGCTGCCACCCAGCTTTGTGTCTTCCGCAAACTTAGAGATGTTACATTTAATTCCCTCGTCTAAATCATTAATATATATTGTAAACAACTGGGGTCCCAGCACCGAACCTTGAGGCACCCCACTACTCACTGCCTGCCAATTTGGAAAGGACCCGTTAATTCCTACTCCTTGCTTCCTGTCTGCCAACCAGTTCTCTATCCATATCAATACCCTATCCACAATAACATGTGCTTTAATTTTGCATACTAATCTCTTGTGTGGGACCTTGTAAAATACTTTTGAAAGTCCAGATACACCACATCCACTGGCTCTCCCTAATCCATTCTACTTGTTACATCCTCAAAACATTCCAAAAGAGAAATCCATTCTGATTTTGACCGATCCTGTCACTGCTTTCCAAATGCGCTGCTATAACATCTTTAATAATCGACTCCAGCATCTTTCCCACTACCGATGTAAGGCTAACTGGTCTATAATTCCACGTTTTCTCTCGCCCTCCTTTCTTAAAAAGTGGAATTACATTGGCTACTTTCCAGTACAAGGAACTGATCCAGATTTAATACTAACCATCTTCCCTCGGCAACCATGGTTGAGCCAGCGGCCCAATTTCTTTTTTTTTTCCAGACAGGGGTGAACAATTTCTGGAGTTCATCCATGCGATCTTTAAATCTTCCCCATTGCATCTCTACTGTCAACCCTTTAAGTATAATTTGCCAGCCTATCCACACCAATTCCTGTCTCATACCTTCAAAGTCTCCTTTATTCAAGTTTAGGGCCCTAGTCTCTGAATTAACCGTCACTCTCCATCCTAATGCAGAATTCCACTATCTGCAGTTCTTTCCTACTGATCTAGCTTCCTTTATGCCAGAAGCTGCGGAACATTCTGGAATGGGAGGGTGAACAGCTTAAGGTCAAGCTCAATATCATTAAAACATAAGAAACAGAGCAGGAATAGACTACCCAGTCTCCAGCCTGCTGTGCTGTCATAGCTAATTCTTGGTGTCTTTCCTGCTCTTTTTCCATACTCCTTAACTCCTTTGTGGTTTTAATATGCGTATCTCCGCCTTAAACATAATTAACAACTGCCTCCACTATCACCCCCTCTAAAATCATCAGCAAGCTCCCAGACCTTCGTCTCCATACCTGTCTTTGCAGACGGATTTTGACTTCCTCATCGGCAGACCTCAATCAGAGAAGATCATTAACAACAGATCCTGCTCACTGAACATCAACACAACAGCACCTTAAGGCTATGTATTCAGCCCACTTCTCTACTCTCATGACTGTGTGTCTAAAGTCCAGCTCCAGTGCCATCTACAAATTTGCTGATGACACCACTATAGTGGCCGAATAACAGGCGGTGATGAATACGTGCACAGGAGAGAGATAGAACGCCTGGGTGAGTGGTGCCGCAACAACAATCTCTCGCCCTACGTCAGCTTCCAATGGCACACCTGGGAATTCGCCGTTGGCAAATGCGTGGAATTAGATCCTCGCCATGAGGGAGGTTGGCAATGGAGGTAGCACTGACATAACATCGCTGGACACCCTGCAAATTTGGAGGGTTTTACACTGATCTTTCTTCCCTCAAGAATCTTCAAAAAGAATGGATCTCAGAATGGATGAGAGAAAAAGTTAATAATTTCCATGGACTGTATTTACTCAGTAAGTATCCTGGTGTCTACAAGCGTACAAGGCTTGTCCAATAGCATGTTGCAAATTTCAGCTGAACCAAAACTTAATACATAATATACCAATGAAAATCTTTGTCATATTACCCCAGATTAAGTCGTAGTCCTATTGCTCCATGTCTCAAATCCAACTACCATTTCACTTCTCCTTGACCCACCTATCCCACACGCACCTATACCACACCCAGGTCCCAATGCTCTTCTCATCAACATGTCCCATCCCATTGCTTTATCAATCATTTCGCAACCCATCGGATTTACTCCATTTTCATTGCTCCCTGTCACAGCATCATACCCCAAAACCTTGCTGCTATCCTCCTACCTCATGATGACAGAATCTTATATTAGAAATCATTTTTCAAAGGTCACTCTGGTAGCTGGTTGGGTGTTTGCACAAGCTCGATTAGTCATTTCGAGGCAAGGGGCTTGTTGTTACCACTTTAGGCAGTTGGAGCAAGGGGCAGAATCTGTCATTTGCATCTGCTGTGAGGTCATAGATAGCCTGGTGATATCACAAAGGTGTGCCGCAAGACTCACCTCTTTGAGTTAGCAAGAAATTAACACTCACACTGGGCACAAAATGCTGGAGTAACTCAGCGGCTCAGGCAGCATCTCTGGACAACATGAATAGGTGATGTTTCGGGTCGGGTTAGTTTTTCAGACTTCTTTTTCAGTAGAAGAAGGGCCCCAACCCAAAATGTTGCCTATCCATTTTCTCCAGAAATGCTGACCCATTGAATTAGTCCAGCATTTTGTGTCTTTATTAGGTATAGCATCTGCAGTTCCTTGTTATTATATTACCAACTGTGGCATTGCTGCACTATGGTATGCTGGGTAGTGCTTGGCCAGTTAAGGCTGGGAATGACTTACACTTACACTGAACACTGACAATCCTCTGCACTAGTTAACACCAGGCATTGTTTGCCATTCCCCATTCCCATCCCCCATACCCCATTCCCCCATACCCCATTCCCCATTCCCCATTCCCCATTCCCCATCCCCCATCCCCCATCCCCCAGCCCCAACCGCGACCCCCACCCTCAATCCCCCACCCCACCATAACCCCACCCCCCATACTCCATCCCCCATCCCCATCCCCATCCCCCATCCCCATCCCCATCTCCAACCCCCACCTCCCATCCCCATCCCCCATCCCCATCCCCATCTCCAACCCCCACCCTCCATCCCCCACCCCACCATAACCCCCACCCCCCATACCCCATCCCCCATCTCTAATCCCCACCCTCCAACCCCATCCCCACCCCCATCCCCCATCTCCAACCCCCACCCTCCATCCCCCACCCCACCATAACCCCCACCCCCCATACCCCATCCCCCATCCCCCATCTCTAATCCCCACACTCCAACCCCATCCCCACCCCATCCCCATCTCCACCCCCCATCCTCTATCCCCCACCCCCCCATCTCCACCACCCACCCCTCATCTCCACCCCCATCCTCCATCGCCATCCCCACCCCCATCCCCACCCGCATCCCCCACCCCCTGCCCCCACCCCCACACCCCATCCCCATCCCCCAACCCCCACCCCTCATCCCCAACCCCCAATCTCCACCCCATCCTCCATCCCCATCCCCCACTCCCACCCCCGATCTCCACCCCCATCCTCCATCCCCATCCCCCACCCCCACCCCCGATCTCAGTACCGTTTACTGAATTACACTGCCAGAGCTGTGACAGTTACATTGAACATTGTTTACAGAGTTTCATTGATTCTTGTCTAAACACTTAAACTTCACCTTATTCTAAAATAATGCACTGCCTGTTCTTTATCAATTACAACCCTCTCCTGGTTAAACTCGTCCATTACTGAAGCCTGCCTGTGCTGTGCAATATCTTGCTCATTCTCTGAGTTTCTTTCATATTTAGCTGTCTACACCATTGCTAACACCGGATGAAAAAGAAGTCTCCATTAACGATAACAGTTTGCTTTGTGATGATGTCCTCAATCATTTTACCTCCTTTTCCTGTAACGGATGGATGGCTATTGATATCAGTATTGATATTGTTTTGTTATTGTCGTGCGTGCTGAGATATAGTGAAATTAGATTAGATTAAATTAGATTCAACTTTATTGTCATTGCACATCGTACAAGTACAGTACAACGACATGCAGTTTTGCATCTAACCCGGGTGCAAAGTAGTAAAGTGCTGATTAAGACAATATATACAAATGAGGATATATTGGTGTCTGTACATACGCATATACATATATACAGATAGTTGTTAAGGTGCAAAAGATTGACATGTGCTATATTCTGGTGAATAAGAGCTTAACTATAAATTATATAAACTATAAATAATACTGATGAGAAGGGGGAGGGCTAGCACAGGGCCTGTGAGTTCAGCAGCGTAATGGTGTTGGGGAAGAAGCAGTTCCTTCGCCTGCTGGTGCGAGACCTGAGGCTGCTGTACCGCCTCCCTGATGGGAGGAGGGCAAATAGTCCATGGTTGGGGTGTGAGGGGTCCTTAATGATTTTGCCAGCCCGTCTCAGACACCGTGTGCGGTGAAGGACAGCCATGGCAGGAAGCGGGGCACCGATGATGTGATGGGCGGTTTTCACCACCCGTTGCAGTGTCTTCCTGTCAACTGTGGTGCAGCCGCTGTACCACACTGTGATGCAGGTGGTCAGGATGCTTTCTCTGGTACAGCGGTAGAAGTTGGACAGGATCTGAGGGGACAAGTGAGCTTTCTTAAGCCTCCTCAGAAACCAGAGGCGCTGCTGCGTCTTTTTAATCAGTTTGGCGGTGTTGAGGGATCAGGACAGATCCTCAGAGATGTGTACACCGAGGAATTTGTAGTTGGAGACGTGCTCCACCTCAGTCCCGTTTATGTGGATGGGGGTGTGTCTGCCGCCTCTGGTCTTCCGGTAGTCCACAATCATTTCCTTTGTCTTCTGTGTGTTGAGGACAAGGTTGTTGTTGGTACACCAAGCTGCCAGGTGCTGGACCTCCTCCCTGTAGGCTGATTCGTTGTTGTCACTGATCAGTCCTACCACCGTGGTGTCATCAGCGAATTTTATGATGGAGTTGGAGCCATGCATAGGGACGCAGTCGTGGGTGAAGAGGGAGTAGAGGAGAGGGCTGAGCACACAGCCCTGTGTCAGAGTGGAGGAGGTGAGGTTGTTAATCCTAACAGATTGGGGTCTGTTAATGAGGAAATCCAGTGTCCAGTTGCAGAGGGAGGTGTTGATGCCAAGGCCGTTGAATTTGGTGACCTGACTAACAATGAATAACAACCTGATGTAGGAGTTGTTATTGTCCAGGTGGGTCAGGGCAGAGTGAAGAGCCGCTGATATGGCATCCTCTGTTGACTAGTTGGGCCGATAGGCAAACTGATGGGGGTCCAGTGTGGGAGCGAGGCTGGATTTGAGGTGAGCCAGGATCAGTCTCTCGAAGCACTTCGCGATGATGGGCGTGAGTGCCACTGGGTGGATCTCGTTGAGACTCCCTGAAGCTGACTGTTTGGGCACTGGCACGATGGTTGTGGCCTTGAGGCATGTGGGGATGACACCCTGGGCCAGTGACAGATTGAAGATGTCAGTGAAGACCAGGGACAGTTGTTCAGCACATGCCCTGAGCACACGCCCGGGGATGCCATCGGGGCCGGCAGCTTTGTGCTCAAATGGTCAGGAATGGTCAGGTTAACAGTGGTTTGTGGGGAAGTGGATAAATTTAAAAAAGGGGAAAGAACTCAGAGGAAGTGGGGATGGTTGGACATGGTGGGTAGAACATTCCATCCATCAGGATGGAATTACTCTGCCACAAAAATGCTTAGTCTAAATTGTAACCAAATTATCAGTAAATGATAAGGGAATTAATGACAAATTGTGAGTCAGAGTCTGTACCTGATCAATATTGAAATTGAAAATTAGGGGTGACTGGATGCTAAATATTTACAATGTTCAGGGCCTCACTGAGGAAGATGCAAAGGCTGTAGAAATGCAAACAAATTTCAAATAATGAATGAGGAAAACAACAAGGAACTAACTGAGGTATATAGTGATAGGGGGAGGGGGAGGTTGATGAGATGGATCAGTATCCCTCCCTCATAATCTTTAAAAAATGGTCTCTCCATCAGCGAATTGGAAACGTCACTTCATATTTAAAGGAAGGTCAGGTAAGAGAAACCAGGGAACTACCAACTCTTAGCTAACGTGAGTTTATCAATGGTAGGCGAAAATGCTGGAGAAACTTGGCGGGTGAGGCACCATCTATGGAGCGAAGGAATAGGCAACGTTTCGGGTTGAGACCCTTCTTCAGACTATTGTGGGGGTGAGGGTGGCAGGAAGAAGAAAGAAAGAGGCGGAGACCGTGGGCTGTGGGAGAGATGGGAAGGGGAGGGGAAGGAGGGAGAAAGCAAGGACTACTTGGAATTGGAGAAGTCAATGTTCATACCGCTGAGGTGTAATCTACCCAAGCGAAATATGAGGTGCTGTTCCTCCAATTTGCGGTGAGCCTCACTGGCCATGGAGGAGGCCGAGGACAGAAAGGTCGGATTCGGAATGGGAGGGGGAGTTGAAGTGCTGAGCCAGCGGGAGATCATTTTGGTTATTGCGAAAAGAGCGGAGGTGTAGGGGCAAGCGATCGCCAAGCCTGCTCTTGGTCTCACCGATGTAAAGAAGTTGACACCTAGAGCAACGGATGCAATAGATGAGGTTGGAGGAGGTGCAGGTGAACCTCTGCCTCACCTTGAAAGACTGCTTTGGTCCTTGGATGGAGTCGAGGGGGGAGGGAAAGCGACAAGTGTAGCATTTCCTGCGGTTGCAATGGGAAAGTGCCAGGGGAAGGCCTCGAAGAGCCAAATTGACCAGGGAGTTACAGAGGGAGCGGTCTCTGCGGAAAGCTGAAAGGGGAGGAGATGGGTAGATGTGGACAAGGGGGACTCTGTCCTTGTTACGACTGGGTGAGTGGGGAGCGAGAGCGGAGCTACGGGATATAGAAGAGACCCTGGTGAGATTAGATTCACAGAGCCACAGAGTGATACAGTGTGTAAACAGGCCCTTCGGCCCAACTTGCCCAAACTGGACAACATGTAGAAACATAGAAACATAGACAATAGGTGCAGGAGGAGGCCATTCAGCCCTTTGAGCCAGCACCGCCATTCATTGTGATCATGGCTGATCGTCGCCAATCAATAAACCATTGAAACATAGAAAATAGGTGCATGAGGAGGCCATTCGGCCCTTCGAGCCAGCAAAGTAGCTGGCCCTTAGTCCCAGCTACACTTGTCCCACCTGCCCGCGTTTGTATCCCTCCAAACCTGTCCTATCCATGTACCTATCAAGCTTTCTTAAATGTTGGTATAGTCCCTGCCTCAATTCTGGGATTGATCCCCAGAATCATATGGCACAGAATCCATTCATCCCACTCAGCCTGTGCCATCCATTTGAAAGAGATCTCTGATCAGTCCCATTCAGCTTAACAGGTTGTTTGGCCCAGAATGCTGATCATATAGCCAAAATAAACTGATCTCATCTGCCGACACATGTGCCCAGTGCCTTGTGCATACCCTGTGATTTCTCCTTCATGAATTTGCCCAGATTCCCTTTCAAAACCGTCCCAGCTGTGCCAAAGACCACTATCATGTAGAGTCAGGGTCGCCTGTTAATTGTCTTATATCTGTGCCTTTTGGTCACAGAGCCAAAAGCAATCAAACCCACCAAGTCCCTCCATGCACCTGCCCACCAGCATGGTCTCTAACATCTTGATATTTTCTGTCCCCTTCCTTTCCATTCCTTTTCCAATTTTGTGTCATAAAGTGCATTAGCCCACACTTAAATGAGTGGGCCAATTTATCTGGATTAAATTCCATCTACCACCTCTCGTCCAACTTTCCAGCTGATCTATGTCATCTTTAAAGAACGCTACCTAAAACTCCATTAGTTTTGGTGTCATCCTCAAACTTACTAATTAGATCCGCACATTCTCATCATTTCTATATATTCCATACTACAAAGTTCCAGCACCGATCCCTGTAGTACACCACTGGGTAAAGACTTCCCTACCGCTACCCTCTGCCTCCGATCACTAGCCAATGGATCCAGTTCACCAACACACAGCTTTGGATCCACTGGCAAAGTCATGGCAAAGTCACACTCAGCATAAAAACATCACCCCTTCGACTCTGCTCCGCTATTCATTTCTATCATGGCTAATCACTAGAGCCAGATTGTTTAGGCACTAAAAAACACTGAAATGCCGGCAAAAAGGCATAATTAAATTTCAAAAAAGGCACGAAAAAGGCATTTATTGACAAAAAAAGGCATAAAAAGGAATTTATTTTTACCACCAAAATATGGTTTAAAATGATAATATAAAGGTATACTACATTAAATGACCAAAGTTGTCTGGTTGCACATAATTACTAGCATTTATTTAAAATTATCTGGTGTTAAACTATGCCGTCTGTCAGGCAGAATATGCTTCAGTTGTGAAAAACTAATTTCTACCTCAGCTGAGGTCACTGGTGCATACCCGAAACAAGTCTAACATCGGTAGTGGGGAAACTGCTAGAGTCAGTTATTAAAGATGGGATAGCAGCACATTTGGAAAGTGGTGAAATCATTGGACAAAGTCAGCATGGATTTACAAAAGGTAAATCATGTCTGACGAATCTTGTGGAATTTTTCGAAGATGTAACTAGTAGCGTGGATAAGGGAGAACCAGTGGATGTGGTATATCTGGACTTCCAGAAGGCTTTCGACAAGGTCCCACATAAGAGATTAGTATACAAACTTAAAGCATACGGTATTAGGGGTTCAGTATTGATGTGGATAGAGAACTGGCTGGCAAACAGGAAGCAAAGAGTAGGAGTAAACGGGTCCTTTTCACAATGGCAGGCAGTAACTAGTCGGGTACCGCAGGGCTCAGTGCTGGGGACCCCAGCTATTTACAATATATATTAATGATCTGGATGAGGGAATTGAAGGCAATATCTCCAAGTTTGCGGATGACACTAAGCTGGGGGGCAGTGTTCGCTGTGAGGAGGATGCTAGGAGACTGCAAGGTGACTTGGATAGGCTGGGTGAGTGGGCAAATGTTTGGCAGATGCAGTATAATGTGGATAAATGTGAGGTTATCCACTTTGGTGGCAAAAACAGGAAAGCAGACTATTATTTAAATGGTGGCCGATTAGGAAAAGGGGAGATGCAGCGAGACCTGGGTGTCATGGTACACCAGTCATTGAAAGTAGGCATGCAGGTGCAGCAGGCAGTGAAAAAAGCGAATGGTATGTTAGCTTTCATAGCAAAAGGATTTGAGTACAGGAGCAGGGAGGTTCTACTTCAGTTGTACAGGGTCTTGGTGAGACCACACCTGGAGTATTGCGTACAGTTTTGGTCTCCAAATCTGAGGAAGGACATTATTGCCATAGAGGGAGTGCAGAGAAGGTTCACCAGACTGATTCCTGGGATGTCAGGACTGTCTTATGAAGAAAGACTGGATAGACTCGGTTTATACTCTCTGGAATTTAGGAGATTGAGAGGGGATCTTATAGAAACTTACAAAATTCTTAAGGGTTGGACAGGCTAGATGCAGGAAGGTTGTTCCCGATGTTGGGGAAGTCCAGGACAAGGGGTCACAGCTTAAGGATAAGGGGGAAATCCTTTAAGACCGAGATGAGAAAGACTTTTTTCACACAGAGAGTGGTGAGTCTCTGGAACTCTCTGCCACAGAGGGTAGTTGAGGCCAGTTCATTGGCTATATTTAAGAGTGAGTTGGATGTGGCCCTTGTGGCTAAGGGGATCAGAGGGTATGGAGAGAAGGCAGGTACGGGATACTGAGTTGGATGATCAGCCATGATCATATTGAATGGCGGTGCAGGCTCGAAGGGCTGAATGGCCTACTCCTGCACCTAATTTCTATGTTTCTATGTTTCTATTAATATTAACGTGTTAATATAGAAAATGTAATTGTAATCACAGTATAACGAGGGAAAATAGCACAACCTTTAAGCAAAACGGCAAAAAAAGCTGATTTAGGCGCTCGATCGTGAAAAAGGCATTATCCTGGTGAAATCATCAAAATAGGCATCAAAAGGCAATTATGGCATTCATGGCAAAATCCTGGCTCTACTAATCACTATTCTTTACACCCAATTTCTGTTCTCTTCACAAAACCCTTGATGCCTTTTGATTCTAGAAATGTAACTTTCTGCTCCTCAAATATACCCAGGCCAACGTCAGATTGGTCAAGGAAGTGAAGCACGGTGTTTGCATGGAAAGGTGAGAGAAAGGGAAGCTGAAAGACTGGCCCGAGTTCTTGCAGCAGAAGAGCAGTTGTGAGCTTTATCAGGGTCGCTCTTGGCAGCTGGTTTTCTCAGGAATAGATTCATCATTTGTGGCTTCAATGTGAGGACCGTGATTAAAATGTTTAGTTTGCTGATGACACCAAAACTGGTTATGCGATTGATGGTGACAGAAAATGTGACAAGAAGTTATTAACAGACTAAAAGCACAGAGTGCTGGAGGAACTCATGTGTCATGCAGCATCTGTGGAGCAAATGAACAGACAACATTTCAGGTCGGGACCCCTCTTGAGACATATGCAGACATATGCTGATGGTCTCACTGATTTCCCAACTGATTTTTTGACTAAGATTCCAGCATCTGCAGTTTCTCATATTGATAGACTAATTGGATCGTAATAAAAATTGTAAAAGGTATTCAATTTGGAGAAGTGTGCAGGAAGTGGATTTGTAGAGGGAAAACAAGATGATGGAGCACATGAGGGATGGTAACAATTAAGAGACAGAGGTGGAGAAGGATCTCAAACACTGAGGTTGCACAGATATGTTGTATACAGGACCCGCTCTGGAGGTGAGGAGTCTTTATTGGCTGCAGGAGGAAGAGGGTGAGAAGGGATTGTAAAGGAGGTATGGGGCGGCAAGAAGGAGGTTGAGATTGATACCAGAATATGTGGATTTTAACTGGGATAAAGTCTTGATTCAATATGTGAACAAACAAAGGTGGGAGTCAGATCGATCAGACTGACTCCTAATTAGTGTATTTTGTGTGATTTGCATTTTAAACCCATTATCAGGCAAAACAGAGCGGGATTAAGAGGTAGTCAAGTCTGGCACCGGCTTGTTCCTGCATATCTCCTCTTCAACCTTCCTTTGTCTGATCACCTCTGAACTTTCAGATAGTATCAATTAGATTCTTCAAAACTCATTCTTAGTTAGAAAGTCTCTCATGATCATAAGT